>JABFOV010002110.1:0-21335 GCA_022817685.1 Aradophagus sp. ZL-2020 | reverse complement strand
GCGTAAGAATGTACTATTAATTTAATGGCATTTTTTCCCGTGTTTTTGTAATTTCATCCGGAGTCGATGAATTGTGAAAATCTTGGACACTTTTTCTATAACTACGATGATTTTTGGGAAATTATGTTTAACGGTTTTAATTAATTTATAGATATCCAATGGTCAGTACGACATTGAAAAAAATTTGGAGTACTTCAAAATTACCTTAGAAATAATGCATATCCAGCATGAGTGCATGATTGAAGGTAAAGTAAAATCTTAAGATTAAGATAATCCTAAATTACTTAAAAATTACTTCTTCTTATCAACTATAATTCCGTTTTGAAAAGATTCAGTATAAAGTCTGTTATTAAAAGTCTTAAACGGAGTTACTCGGTGAAATATATTTTAAATACTAATTTCATAAATGATTTTGTTTTAGCAAATAAAGTAACAACAAGTGATTGCGATTTAGTAGAATACTTCGTCAATTGCGCTGAAGAAAGAGAAAAACATTTGCACGAATGAGTGAAAGCATTAAAAAAGATGGTATACTTTTGATAAAAAAAATTTTTCTTTAAGCGACTGAAATAGTTGAAGTACAGTTGTCAAAAATATACACTGAAAAACTCTGGGTAACGTTATACAAATTTTATAATATTGATATGTTGAAAAATCACTCAATCAATGACACAATAATAAAGTACGATTTGAATAAATTGAGTAATTTCTTCTTCGGTTTAAATCTCTATCCGGCATTTGCATTTTTATTCATTTATTAATTTGTTTAATTAATAATCATTCATTTTGCGTATACCTGATACCATCATTTCATTTGAATGGATTGATTTTAATAAATCGATTAAATTTAATTAATGAAAATCGAATTAATTACATGGAATAGATATTTTTTAATCGTTTATTATAATATCCAATTATTACTCCAATCATTGCATGGGTATTCAAACCAATATATAACAAGCGTTGAAGAAAATATTTACAATCCAAACTAGTTGAAAAACTTTTGCAATTGAAATTGTTCTACCCGACGGTGCATTCCTTTTTTGAAGGCGAATCAATAATTGTTCGTCAACGAGAAAAGTGCGCTCACGAGCGTAGTTCGCTCGAAAGCGAAAGTTTTAATTAAAAAGTAACCGTTTAGAGAAGCGCCTGCGGCAGTTTGCGAGGGCACGGTTGGGGGGTCGGGGGGCGGTGGGTGGTCGGAAGTTGGGGCAGGGCGTGGTGGCAGACTGTAGTTGACCGTAACACAAAAGGAATTCGAGGGTCTCGAGTTCGAGACAGCGGCGGTCCTTGTGGCCGAAACGGACCGGAAATTCAAGTGGTTGCCGGCGCGTTATGTAAAAGACACTCGTGAATTATTCGTCAGGGAAATCCAGAAAAGAGAGGTCGCGCTGTCGACAACAAATTATGCATCGGGGAAATCGAGCTGACGAGTAGCGCCGGGCAGACTCGCGTCGCTTTAATGCCCCGGAAACGCGCGCCTCGCGAAATTTCGTTTACATCAACGCCACCGCCGAGGATCGAGATCAAAAGCGATGCTTCCGAGGGGGAACCACTTTTGGGACATTTCATTTATCTCGCTTTTCCCAATTACGCTTCACGCCAACGATTTTCTCATTTTCCATTTCTTCTTTTCCTCGCGTAATTTTCTGAAACGATACCATTTTTTTAATTTTGAAAGAAGAACCGATATGTCTTCGTGATGCCTGGTTCAGCTTTTACTAGGTCTGCATTATAAGACTCTGATAAAAAGTGATCGTACACGGAAAGAAAAATTCGACAAATGTAGTAAATAACCATGCTATACCAATTTCGTCTAGAACCATTTGTACCTTTTGCAAACGGTCTATACCATTTTGGTATAAGCGGCTTGTAAAAGCAGTACGAACCTCGTCTGAATTGGTGTAAACTTTGTATCTAATATTATACAGAACTGTTTACCAAATTAAAAAATTTTTCTATGGAACATTTTTCTTTTCGTGTAAATGAAGATGTCTTTGTTTAGAGGCTTAATAACAAAGTTATGTATCGATTGAGCGTAGCGCGGAAGAAAGGTTGGACCTGCTCAGGGCACCAGGGTGTCAGGTTGCGCAAAAACGTAAACTGCCGTTGGCAGTGGCGAGAAATCGCGGACCATTCGCCAATGAAAATCTCACGCGAGAGACCGGCAATAAAACGAATGTGTCTCTGACGTGCAAGTAAAAGCAGTTCGGTCGCTCCAAAAATAAAGTTACTGCCGCGGGAGAAGAAATGTCACAAGAAGCCAAGGCTAAACAGCCCTAGCCCTTCGCGTTGCGCCAATGGACGCCGCGACGGCCATCAATTTCGCGTCCCTTTTGACACTTGTCGACACGTCGCGCCAACTTGCGGCCTTTATTATTCATATGCGCTGCAAACTTATCCCCACTCTGCTTGATAATTATTTTCTCACTTTTCTTCGAAACTTTTCGTCGAGGGAAAATGTCCAACAGCATTGAAGTAAATGAATACGGAGAACAAGTTTGCTGGCCAACCAAATATTTGGTCGAATAAACCACATTTTCAATGTGCTTGAAGTTTGCCACGTGGCGAATTGCCACACATTTTGGACTCGGAAAATGTTCTAAATTCAAAAATTGAAATCGACAATTTTTTGTGGTAATTTACATTTTTCACTGTTTATTGTTTTATTGGTCGACTTTGTCGATTTTAATTTTTGTACGTAGAAAATTTTCCAAGTCAAAAACGTGTGGCAATTTGCCACGTGGCAAATTTCAGGCACATATATTTTCATTGATTTTATCAAATTTTCATTGATTTAACCAAATTACCTATTGATATGCGCAAACGTAAAGAAATTTATACCCTGCGCAGATGATTCGGTTGAATCAATCAAGTTTTGTATTTACTGTAAATGTAAATGTTACTTTGAAGATGTTTCTTTTTGCTTCACCAATCTCGTATATCTTGAATCCAACAATTTGTGTTGTTAAATTGTTAAAGTTTGCCTGTTACCGGATACAATTCCCGTTGCATCTGCATGGTGGAATGTTTAATATTTCATGAGGTGTTTATGTATTGAGGTAACATCATTTTGCACAACACGAAGCGTTTCGAAGGAGCGTGTCAACAGGTAGGATTGGGAGTACAAAACTGCGTCTCTTTTACAAATGAATTCAAATAGATTCAGTTTGAATGACGACGGGCGAACGGCTCTTAACGAATAAGACAATAAAGATGGCAATTCGCGCTCATTGGAGACGACGATTCGTTCGAGTGGAGCACAAACAAAGCTCGAGTGCGGAGACTCGGCCGACACTTATTTCAAAGCGATGTCAACGTTAAGTCATTTGTCAGCTTTATTCGAAAGCGCTGGCAAATGGAAAGGTCGAAAGAAAGAAACGTATCAAAAGTGCGGCCTTTTTGTGGCAGCAACTCCATATTTATAAAAAAAACCCATCTCAATAATCGATATCATTTTAACGATTCGACGTTTTCATTAGCGGTGTAATTAAAACTAACTTTATTCTTTTCATATTTAATGCAGTTTAATGCAAATTAAATTAATGAACGTGTATAAAATTCATTATAATCAATGATTAAACGTTCGGTGTTTTTAAAATTAATGATTTTATATATATATAATTCATTTGCCGACACGTGTGCCGAGCGATATGAAATATAACGAAGGAAAAAAGGTGTAATTACTTGGTGGCTCGGGGAAAACAAAGGAACACCATTAATACGTTGCTCCTTTTTTTTGCGTCCAATTGCATTGCCATATATCGGGGCAGACGTTTATTCGAGCGAACCTATTGGTCGATCTATCAGAACGTTGACACCGCGCGACAATTTATACCTCTGATAAATTTCTGCCGGCTTTCATTACAAGTCTCGTCCGGCAAAGAAACGTTCGAGGACCGGGAAAAGGACGTTGCGAGATAAAATGGCTCAAATTGACTCCATTTTTCTCGTACGGTTATTGCGATAAACATTTTCTGGTTATTTTTTTCAAGTACTTACGTTTATCACGTATGTGGTCTTAACTTTCTTTGACTTACCTAAAACAGAAAGATGACAATGTTGTAATAAAATAAAATTTATTTGTTTCATTAATCAATTACATTCACATTAATAAAATGAGAAAAGAAAATCAATAAGAGAATTCATAAGAAAAGTATTAGCACTTTTTTCGAGTTAGATACAAATTGGTAGATTAAATTCAGATGAGTTGCAAGTCTATCCGAAAAGAGACTGTTACTTTGAATTGAATATTTTTGTGCGAAATTTTTCGTTGTTTCAGGCATATACCTCTGTGTGTGTAACACTTTTTGAAAAACGATCTAAAAAACTTTGAATACGTATGTTGCAAGAACCAAAGAATAATAAGTAACTATTTAAAGGGCTTTTTCAACTTTTTTTTACTATATTGATGCGTTTTCAAAAAATGCACTTCTACAATTTTTCGAATCATTTTCGCAATGTACGCCATTGATTCATTAAAACATAACAATTTCGATTGCTAAAACAAATATTCCATTCTTAAGCAATTTTTAGATTATTTAACGAACAACTTTGTGATTCTAGCTATGAAAAATCCCCGTAACTATCAACGTCGCTAAAATCAAAGTAAAGGAAACTGAATAATGCCTAAGAAACTAATAGCTAAATTGAACAATGAAATCAAGAGGTGGAGAACGTTTCAATTAGTAAATCGATAGCGGTAGAAGGACAATCAAATTTAAGAAACGCTTGCAGAGCCGGTCGGAGTGATTCCGGGGGCAGCCGTTCGGCGAAGAAACCGAGGTCGGCGAAACTTGAATTGTAAATAAATTTAAATATCCTTAATGCCGCGAAACACACGATTCGGTCCGAGGCGGAGGAGCGCAACACTTGCGCCGCTTTCCGCGGCTTCGTTTTCCCGCGGGTATAAATATGCATGACGACGAGGCCGTGAGGCCGCGGGCGAATTTCTCGGCGCTGGGAAATCACTGAGGGTGAAATATCCTCTCCCAGACGAGCAACGATCGCACGGGAGACGCGCCGTCGGGAAAGATTTGCGAGCCGAGAGGGGCGCGGGGCGAAAAACCCGAAAGGCTGAACGTCGCGGATTTTCCTTGCGGAATGCAAATGGACCGAGCCTCGGCGATATTTGCGCTCGCGGGGGACAAGAAAGAAGCGGCTCGGTCGCGCGTCCGAACTTGATCGAATTTATTCGCAGTCACGGCCCGCGATTCTCCCGAAAACGCCGTCTTATTCATTCTTATTCATACGATTCTCGCAAACGCAGCGACGCCGAAAACACGTACGAGCTGCTTTTCCATTTCGCGTTCTTCTATTTTATTTTGATTTATCGCTTCGCCGGGATCATTGTTTAATGGCACCGAGTTGCGCTTCTTGTAGCGCGGATTTAGATATTTAAAGTCACGTGGGGAAATTTCAACTGAAAAATCGTTTTTCCGTTTCGCGAAACAACGGGTAATATTGGTAAGGCGTGGTAAAAAGACAGTGTCTTTCGTCGCTTGTTTCGATTAGATTTCATATGAAATAAAAGAAAATAGTTTTATTTTACAACAAATTTAAAATGCTTGATTTGTGCAGTTTGGTGTGTAATTTACATAATTTGTCAGTAAATTTAAAGTATTTATAAAAGGAAACAAAATCGTTGAACGGAAAACAAGCATTTTATTGCTGTATATACCGAAGCAAATCGACCTTTCGAAGCAATAAATCTTTTTCGACATTTATAAATTTACAAAGTTTGCAAATAATTGGACAAAGAATTCCTCGGTTCAATTCGATTGTATTTCTATGCATAAAAATGATCGTGAAATCATTCTCATTCCGACACTTTTATCTGCAAAACGCCCCCGTCTCCCCCTCGTCGAATTAACATTGTCTTCATCTTTCATTCATCAGCGTGATCCTCTGTATTTTTATCTCGCAGAAAATTCGCGCGACGAATTTAATCCCGTAAAAATGACGGAATACGACGCCGGGCGGATCAATTTAAGGATTTAAATATGCATCGAACGGTTTTTGAATACTAAATTAATCAGAGGAGCGACTGTAATCAAAGTGTTGCGTTTCGGAAAATTAGTTATTGGACGAGCAACGGGGGAAGACAAGAAGCGCGTTACGCGCGTAAAAAATATGCAAAAAAAAAAAAAAAGGGAACGAGGGAATTGTCTGACGGTTCATTTTTTCGTCGTCGCGATTTAGATGTTGCGACGAGATCGCGAGTGAAATATTAGAAGTCTTTGTTCCTGTCTCGCGGGGGGTTTCTTACGCCGAAAAAAGACGCGGTTGTATTTCCCATAAATTTTCAGACTTAGTTTATAAAGATGTCAGTTTCAATATTATTAATAATTTAAATTAAAGTTGAATACGTTATTAGTTTATGATTAAAATTGTTTAAAGTTCAAACGTGCAAAAACTCGCTCACCTAATAAGATGCCGATTGGTCGATTGCAACAATATCGTGGTATACTTGGTGATAAGCATTTTGTCCCAGAGACAGCGATCGACATCTGATCGACGTTTGGCAACAAAAGCGCGCGATCGCGACGAGACACTGTGCGCCAGTGACGTCAGCGGGTCCAATGAGAAAGCGGCGTTGCTTGTGCGCTGGTTTTGTATAAATTACGGAGAACCGAGAAAATGCCGGGCAAAAAGTGTCAAGTGCACGCGAGTCTTTCACACCCGAGTTCTTACCTCTAAATTTAGAGACCACGACTGACTAGGGGGAAAGCGAGGAACGATGCTCGGCCAACATCTTTTATCCATTAATGATTTAGATCAGCCTTTGTTGATATCGTTTGCTCAATTATTTATAAATTAGTGTTGTCTTTTTTTCTGAAATAAGCATTTTCCAAATATTCTCACGTTATTTAACAATCGAATATTTTGGAAATATAAAAGAAAACGATTGAAGTTGTTTTTATCAATACAGTCAAAGTCTGAAGTTGAAATTCGTTGTCACTTTTTACTTTTTGCAAAAAAAAAGGGTTTCAGGAACTCATATACATATGTCATAAATGAAATAATGGATGAAATATTTTTTTCTTGTAAACGTATCCTTGGCATTTTTTGAAAACGCCAACATTGTCCCCTTATTAAATTGACAAATAAAATTAATTACTTTCAAGTCACGCGTACTGTTCAACGTGTTTTCGTTTAGTAACTTTATACCATTTGCGATAAACAATATAAAAATACAATGAAAAATGCGAAGTAAGAGGAAAACGAAAGAAAAAACGAAAGAAAGAATGCGACATTTTATGTGGTAGCGAGGAAAGTAATAATCGGTAGGTGGTTGGCCTCGTAGCGTAATGATCGGTTGTTATTGCATGACGTTTATCTGGATCGCGAGACGGAAATTCGAGAAGAGGAGTCGAGTCGTGACTAAGGAGAAGCTGGCGACCTCGAGGCTCGGCAAAACGAGGAGCGAGCGAACGGGTGCGCGGTTCCGAATAACGATCGCGATCGGCATCGCTGATTGTCGCGAATCACGAAGCGAAAGTCTCCGCTGGTGCCACACGTAGCCACGGGCCAAAGCCTCTGTCAGGAGGGGACGGATGTATAAATATCGATTCCACACAACGTTATTTTTCGATGCACATTTTCCAAGACTAAACTCTTCAAACGATGTGGGTTTCATTTATTTGACTTTACACGCGACAAATGTTTTTGGAAACTTTTTTTTCAATTCAGCATCTATAATAGCCAAATTTTATATGGGTTTGGGTAAATTTCGTAATGAATTTGAAAAAAAAGCTATAATAAATATAAAATCGATATTAACAAGTAAGCTTGATAAAAACTGAATGTTAATAATGAAATTACTATTATTAGCATCCAATTAAGATTCCAAACACGTATCTCGAGTTTAAGCAAGTAACCGACAATATGATTTGTTTACAGCCGATGGTCATAGATTACTCTCTAAGGTATGATTAAATATTTTGATTTGTTTCCATCACTCGCAGGGTCTCTGTTCGTCCTGTGATTATCTATAATAAAATTTTAACGCTTCGGTTAACGTAGCAAATAAATAATCAGCTCGTAGGTATCGACGACAAACGAGGATGCGTGTTGTAAAACCAACTCCGCGGGGAACCCGATCAACTTCTTGATATCAAGACGACGGGGGCGTTTTTATGGGCTTCTTAAATTTAGACGTCTATCTTGGTGGACAACAAATGTACTACTTTAATGAATGGGTGACCTTCGAATCGATCGATAAATAAATCAGTAAGGATCAATAAGATGCGTGCTTTCGAGTCTCTCCGTGAATCGTGGAACATGAGTGTGTGGCGAATATGCAATTGTTTTTAAAACACTGACAAGTGTAATACAAATTTACAGGCTTAATTTGATTGTTTTTTGCAATGAATTTTCTATTTTCCGACCAAAAATTCGTGATGCTATTAAACGTAGTATTTTTACGAATTACGCTTTTTCCAGTTTAAATGTCAAATGTTTAATTTTGAATTTTTTTTTACTGTAACCGGCTCAGGAACTTCTTACATACGACGAGGTGAATCGATTAATCGTTAAATTAAAGTCAGGTCGGGTCATCAGGTCAATTAATAATTCAATTGAATGTTGTAATAATTTGTCCAGTAACATTCATCTGTACCTTTCCCACTAGCTAAGTCCATTGTTGATTTCCCGCAAAACAAAACACTTGTTACCCGGGAACCAATTGGGCGCCAAGCAAGAAATTAATGTATAATAATATTTTCGTCATTTCGCGCGTTCTGGTTTCCTCGCACCCGGTCAATTAGTTCTCTTTTTGTGGTTTAAGAAATGTTTTGAGTCGCACTCGAGTTTAACGCGCCAATTTTCAAATAACGAAATGTCTACGTTGAGTTATTTTGTATTCACTATGTTCACATTAATATATACGGCGCTCAGTTGTTTAAAAAACTACCGATTTCGCCCTCTCGCTTTCAACCTACTCTGAGAAAAGTGAGCTGCATATTTTTATTGTTTAAAAAGTAAAGTAGATCCATACTTGTCATTGCACGAAAATTACTCATTATGTAATTATTATGTGTTAAAATTATTATGTAACTAGCAAGAACATTTTTTTTGTTAAAAACAGGAACTTCCATGTAACGACAAGTATGGGTCTAGGTTACTGTTTAAAACAGTAATTGCTTCTAGCTTATTTTTCTCAGTATAGCCATCGGTAACAGTAGCCCGTATCTCGAACGTCTCTCACTCGAATGGCGACACTTTCGTTTGGACGCGACGCCCCCGAAGACGTTCGGGACCTTGACAGTGACGCGTAAGGCGAACGCGACGACGTGACTCTTTCTTCCAGTCACGCGGGTCAACTTTGGTCGGGCGGTTTTATTTATAGCGGAAAAACATTGTCGCGACTCGCACGCGCTGCTGCGCGACCGGAGGTCGTGGATCGACTGGCTCCGCGATCTTCTTCGCCGCTACCGAGGCCGCATCCGGTGACAAATGCCCAGCACCTTAACATGCACGCCATTTGTGTCCTCGCCACCAAAATAAACCGAAGCATATTTCACGCTCAATTAGCGCGCGATATGCAGAAAAAACGGCGCGTTAAAAATTAACGTATCTCAACGCAGGCTAATGATGTGCCACAGTTTTTACGATGTTACGTCGGAGTAAGTTTTTGCAGGCGAGACAATTTTTTATTTTGAATGACAAATTTTGTCGTTGTGGACATTTGTACAGTACTTTGTGTAACGTATTTCATGTTGTCAGTTTTGTCGTAACATTCGTTAGTGCGCAAACTAGTGTTTTTCGCATTGCGTGAAAGACACTACTTTGCGCATTTGTGCGAAAAAAGTTATTTTGTGAATATCGTGAATTTTAATGTACGAGAAACTTTATCATGTAAATAGCACGATAATTTTCAGGAACTTTTGTGATTGTCAATATTTTTGCGAAGCAAATTTGATCTCTGTGCACAGTGGCGCAATTCAAACATGGAGATTGTTAAAAGCGTGTTTATTTTTATAAATGTATGACGAAAAAATCAATAAAGTAAGAAATATTTATACCACACATTGTCCGATGTATTTTTAATCCTAACCTTTTGATCGCGTTCCACTTTTTCTTAATAAAACATATATTACCTATTATTCAGATATTCTTCTTATTTTCATAGTTACAAAATATTCAGAACATTAAGTATTTTGATTTTTAACATCACACGTAACTTCGTATAATAAATTTAATTACAATTAATTGTTCTCGCTGAATTCCACGAAGAAAAAGAAAAAAAAAGGTGAATTGAAATATTGTAAAAATATTTCCGAGTCAATTAATTTGTCCTTTTAAATGTTCTTTTATTGCGGATGATCAACGTTTTCTCCGTCTAAAGTTCAGTTCAATCTTCAACATTGAGCCACGAAAGCAACGGCACATAATGATCGTTTCGTTATTAGAAATTCCGGTACGGCCGATATGGCGCAGCATTGTAAAAGACCATTGGGACTGCAAAGTTCTCGATACGTGAAAACTTAGATATGGGAAAGTACATTAGTGTGTTCGCCCACACACTCGCATCTGTTTCGAGAGCGAATATTTATTACGTGTATATTTTTGCCGACTAACGACAGGTACAAAGCAGCCAAGGAAGGGGCACTGCGTTTCTAATGCAGCGCACACCTTATCGTATCTTTGTTCTTGCTTTAAGTTTATACGTTTAGGCGAAGAGAAATTTAAGGAAGTTGACTCGCGTGGCAAGGAGCAAAGGAAAATCGAGTTATTTCGATTGTGATGTAGCGGACTTTTGAAAAAAAGTTTACTTAGACGTATTTAAAGTTTAGAAATTAATAAGTATATAGAAATTTGAATTGCAATTTAAATGAAATACTAAAATATATGCTTTAATTTTTTTTTTTACATTTTTTTTTTGATTTTACAATACGAGTGATTGTATTTTGATGAAAAACATGTAGAATATGTATTGATATTATCAACAGATGATGATGTAAGGCAGAGATTAAGGTGACGAATAATTAAGATTGGATGACAACGCGATCGAAAGGCATGAATAATGTATCGGCTGGAAATATGATCTCGTTGAAACATAATGTGTCGTTTGTACTGTGTATTGAAAGTAAATCGTCGCGTCGCGCCTTAAATGACTCAATGAACAGAAAATCGAACAATCTCATAATCATTTTTTCGATGAAATGTTCAACAATTTTAAAACCGCAGAATAATTCCTTTAAAAATTCGTAACTGTTTGAAGGATATATAAAGGTCTGAATTTGTTCTTAAATTTGCAGCGATTACTCCTGGAAAATTGTAAAATTATAATTTATTTTGTAAAGGGTATAATTAATATAAAAACAAAATATATTAATAATATATATTATCGAATAATATAATTATAATAAATTAACACTCTGTTTTTCATTTGACTGAAAAAGTTTGTTCAAAGATTGATTTTTCATTGCACTCGTCAGTGCTGAGAAAAATAGCAATGAAATTGCTGATGCAGTGACCAAATATTCAGCTCCAGTATAATACACACTGGAAAAACAAAGCTGAATCGCAGTCACAGAACGAGGGTTCGAAACTTTGGTTGCAATTTATCTTGGCCGTTGTTATCAAAAGTTTCATCCCGATACCGTTACGTTTCACGGGCCGTTTGAATGAAATGTGGGAGTTGATCTTCGGTTGGCAAGTACGTGACAAAAAAAGTCCGGCAAAAGGTAGAAACAGCGGCGACGAGTTTGTAAACTCGTCGTGAATAAGTCTGACGTCACGGTGTGCCCACATGGTCGCGGCCACCGAGAGCGCAGAAAAATCGGAACGAATCATGCTTAAAAATAAATCAGTGCGCGTGTCCCCGGGCTTTTTCTTGCCGGCGAAAAAATCGCCTTCCTCTTGTTCTGCAGCCCCCTTCGGTTGAACGGATCGCAAAACACGCGGAACATTCATCGAGCGACGTTCACGAGATTAACGCGTTTGTGTGTGTAAAGTGTGTGACACTTTTCGAGCGCAAAAGCGTGAAAATTTTGCGAGCAACGGGAACTTGAAACTAAAACTTTTTATGACGCTTGATACGATTTCGAGGGATAAGTGCACTTCCGTCCGCGGGAATTGCGCGAAATTGAGTTTTCGGGTTTCGCCGCGGGTGGAGGCGTAGATTCACGAAATGTGGACGGATTCAAGAAATACGGTTGATGAATTCAGATTTCGACACCGCAAACAAAGTTTCGTGTAACGGTTCAGCGAAACAAGGTTCAGTAAATTTGTTCAATGAGTTTTGTCCCTTTAAAACAAAGTTCAGGACAAAATGTTAATCCAACTTAACTCTATGTACACTATAAATTTTTCGTGAGAGTACTGGAATTAAAATATCAATAAGGTTTAAATTTGACAATAAATGAAATGTTAAGACTTTATAAATTATATCTAATAATTGTGTCTAATTTGATTAATTTAACAGAATAATTATTATTAAAACCTTTTCAACTCAGAGTTTAAACCTTTATTATTTGTAAAAATACATTTGCTCGACGATTGAAAAGATCGCTGATCAAATTACTATTATTAATTTTAACCATTTAACGAGAAATTTAGTTAGTTATTCAATAACACTTTTTTCTGCTCCGAACAAAAAGGGGCTAAAAAAATGGAATTGTTGGTGATAATGCGCCGAGCATTTCCAGTCCATTTACAGGCGACTCCATTGACACTGAACCGTGAAAAGCGGTGGGAATGCTTATTTAACGGAAAAAGGTTTTTCTCTTAATTGGACTGACCCTTCGGCGAAGTGTTCATTCACCGGCCGAGGAGAAAAAGTTGATCGGGGGGACGCGAAATTCAAAAGCTTCGACCGTTTTATTGAATCGAACTCTTCGCTCGCAAAACCCCGGTCTAGTGGCGCACAAAAAAATCATAATCATGACGGTATAACTCTCGAGCGGACAGTTATTGACAATCGAGTTTACCATTTCTTTCGACTTTATTTCTATGGTATACGTTACGGACGAATCGTTCAAGTGCACGTTACTCGTGCAATGCGAAAGAAGCGAAATATCGGTTTTCGGATTTAGGAAAAAATACCGGTACAATATTAAAAAGTTTTAAAATAAGTCTAAATGGAAACGATCGACTAAAATTGTGATGATCTTTAATTTTTAACCAAATTTTAGTAACTTTTTTTAGTTATATGCGGAATTTCTGTAAATAAGTGCTCAACTTTTTGGTAAAATAAAATGAATAAATTTGTTTAATTAAAAAATTATGTTTTCTTCTCTGTATTAAACTTACAATTATTTATATTTGTATATATATTTATAATTATAAAAAGAATATAAAAGTAATGAACAAATTGTGTTGGCAATAGTTTAACATATTAATCACAATAATTATTTTAAATGACGTAGGTGTTACGAATGGAGGCTGAAAAATAGCAGACCGTGAGGAGGGAATTTCGCTCTTGTACTTGAAATTGAAAAGCCATTAGGCCAACGCGCCGATCAAATTATTAGGCGCTCCTGTGAAATCCAACTTTGCAAAAGACGTTTCGCTTCGAACGTGACGTACGTTAAGAACGGCAATTGACACCGAAGTTTAGATTAGAACGACATTAACGTTAATTGCGCGAAATGTCAAGATTCGCGCTCAACTTTGAAGGACAAGTCGGCTAAGTGAAAAGAACCGATTCGCTCGGAAAGGTTTTACCTTCCGCTCTCGTTCTGCACCACTTGAATAGCTTGCCGATTATTTTACCATAAAATTACGCGTGGTTGACTTCAGTTAAAATATGAAAATATTAAAATTCAAAGTATTGATTATTGTTTATAAATTGATTATTGTTTATCATTATTATTATTTGATTCATTATTAATTGGGAATTTAAATTACGGAGTTCGCTTTCTTTGAATTTGACCGTGAGAATTGTTTATTCAACTGAACTGTTCGTTTAGTTTTTCGAAAGGTAATACTTGAGGCTGATCCTCTGGGAACACGGCAAATGCCGTACGTCGGCCTAAGTTTTCGTCGAAAAGGTGAAACAAATAGATCTTGCGACCTTAAAATATGATGTACCTCTGGTCGTAAATCGAGCCACCCGAATTACACAGTTCTTGAGAAAGTTGCACACGCGACTTACACGGGCTGCCGCGACGAGCGCGCCGCGTGAAAATACCGCCGAGAAGCTCGCGATTATGATATTTCCATTTTCCCTTCTCGCGTAAAATACGAGCCTGCGCCGGCGGTGCTTTGCATTTTTCAGCCGTACGAATTACGCGACGGCTCATTTTCGCCCGTAAATTTTCGCTTTGAAAAACGGCGCGCGATTGGACATTGAATTGGAAAATAAGACAAATTTATGTTTTCAATGCAAAACCAATCTTGTATAAACTATTTAAAATATGTATGATGGTAGTTGTAAATTATATTCAGATAAACATCTGTTGATAAACAAACAAAAATGAAACATTTATGATTGTATATATATCACTATGATCTTTTACTTTCTATATTTCTTCTCGTTTGTTCGTCTAATACCTAACTTTGCGAAATTTTTTTTTCTGTTCCGACCATTTAATATCTTAAATCAAGGTGTTTTTCTTGCTTCAAGAAAGACATTTTATTCTTGGCAAAAGATCAAGATACGTTTTGCCTTTAACCAGAAAATTTGCTCTTCACTCAACGCGTCCTTTTTGCAAGTGTTGCATTAATTTTTTTACGACTTCGCAATACCATAAATTTGCATTCAACAACTAGAGAACAATTCGTCAAAGCGATAAAGTTGAAATGTTTGAATTGCCATAACTATTGGTCGAACGTAATTTCAAAAACTGTTGAATTTACGAGGCAAATAAATACCTTAGTTGCGATTTCATCGTAATCCAAAATTAGTGCCGATTTACAACCTTTAATACCAGCAATAAAGTCGTAAAGGGAACGGCGTTATGGTGCGAAATCATTACAGTGTAGAGGCCTTTTAGGACATTATTCCATTCACGTTAAGCGGTGCGGGGAGTTTATCGACGAATCTCGAGGAAAAGGGGAGAAGGAAATGGAAAGAAAAACGAAAAAAAAGAGAAGAAAAAATTGCGCTGTAGCGACGCAAAAGGGGTTGGCGCTGTTTCGCGAGGCGCCTGTCATTGTCGCGGCGTTATGAAGTGAAAAATGAAAGATAGCGATTTCCTTAATGCGTTCTCTTCGGATAACAACGGTGGAGGAGCGCGCCCTTTATTTTCCTTTCACCTTGCGCGACAATACCTTAACCTTTAGGCGAAGCGAGGGAAAAATGTTTTCATTTCACTTTTGCCGAGTTTAATTATATGAAACAATGTAAAGAATCATTTCAACTGTCTGCAAGTTAAATTGCATCTTCAGATGGTGAACAAAAACGGATGAAGTTTTTGAATTACATCGGTGGATGGATTGTAGAAAAATGTGCCACTTTGGCCATAAAAATAATCGACTCGGACAAAAGATAATTTATAATAGTTTTTATTTGTTACAAATATCCTCGTCGACATTGTAATATGGCAATGATATGGGTCGTATTTAAGAGAAAAATTCAGGTTTTTCGGTAATTATATGGTTCCTACGTGAAATATCATTTTACAATATTTTATTAAGAAAAAAGTTATAAATCTTCATTGAGAATTGAATCCTGTCTAATCTGACCCAGAAAATTCGTTGTTATGGTTATTATAAGGTACTATTTAAGCAATATTGTGGCTTCGATTGTAATTCGATCAAGGCTATATTTGACCTGACCTGGCCCTTTGTGGCTCTGAATTACATGGTCCTAATGTGGCATGGAATACAAAAGCATTATTACATGGACCCAATATAGGTAAACCATATGTTATATCAAGACCACTGCAATATTGTGCTTCACAATCATATCAGGGCCATATAACACGGGCCTAGTAAGAGCCGGATTAAACAGCCATTTTGCAATAATGATAATTGATACCTTACAGAAACCTAGTATTTGCCCATACAAAGACCTAATAGTGGCCATAGGACTGATATGGCAAGCCATATTTCATTTCAACTAAAAGTAACAATTGTTTCGACGAACCCAATTTCAATGAATATTATTTCAAGTAAATCCAAAAACAAAGGAAAAGAATGAAGAAGAGAAGCGAAGATCAACAATACAGTGGTGATCATTATGATCGACAGTGCGATATAATTCGGGCAAGAGACATTGTTGCTGCTGACAAAGATGCGGATGTGCGCACTTGATATTCCTGGGCGAGTTAGTCCGGGTGGAATAAAAAAGGGTGAATTAGGAACGAGGGATGCAGATGAAGCGCAAGCGAAATAGAAGCGGAAAAGAGGCAGCAAGACCAATGACTGCCGTATCTGTCGTGCACGCAAAATCGATCCGCTGCAGAAGCAGGCGGCCGACTAAAAGACGCATTGTGCCGTCGCGTGTGCTGTTAACGTGCTTTTCGCATTAATGCTCTTTGGATGAAAACAGTTAAGGCACGGGAAAAACTCGCGCTATTATTCGCGCTCGCAACAATCGTTGAATCGTTACTCAAGTACTTTTTTCCCTTTTTTTTGTTTTGTTTCAATCACTATTTAGCGACGTTTTTAACAATTTAAGAGTAAAGATCTTTTTAAAAGGAAACGATCTCACAGAGTATTTTTTTTCACCTTTTTTGAAACATTTGTTTATTTGTTGTTTGGCACGTATAACAAAAAGGTTTGTTGGAAACATTCTTCATTTTTGGTGCGGAAAAAGACTCTCTCAAAGTCCATCTCTTGACAATACTACCTCAAGTGTTAATATTACATCAAACACGTGTTTCGAGTAGTAGTTTCATTTTCATTGTCACAATCGAAACGCTATTATTATCTAAATATTGAACAATTTTTCACACAGGACCCTTGCTTTTCGAATGCAGTGTCTGATTTGAAGCACAATTTGTTCCATCCATTAGTAAGCAAAAAGCAGCGGAACGCAAATATGCAATTGCAAAAACAATAGGAAGCCATCTATACACTACAAAAACAAAGTGACTTACTTTAAGTCGTTGAGTCACTTCCCCAGTAGAAACTGCAAAAATTGTTAGGGCCCTGATGCGGATGTAACGCATGGCATCAATATGACCCTGATCAGAAAATTTTTTCTCACCAGACCCTGGTATGGTTCTGATAAGGACAAATTTCCAGATCAGGGCCATATCGATGCCGTGTTACATTCGTATCAGAGCCCTATCAATTTCTACTAGGGTTATTTGCGTCTACCATGTGAAAAGTGTCTGATTATAAGTCACTTTTACCGTCTATTCTGTTGAAAGTGACTTAAAATAAGACACTTGTTTTTGCAGTGTAAGAGTGGAAAAAACGAGAGACATCGGTCTCAAAATGCAAACGCGCGAAACGGTGGGCGCCGATCGCGTACCTGCGTTTTTTCGGGCAGAGCAACTTGACGATGACTTTGCAGAGGACCAGCATGCTTGGGCCGCGTCGTCCGCGACGGCACCTCCACTGGCGCGAGTGGTCGTTCGCATCGGTGTGGCTAACATTAGATTGGGCGAAAAAGAGAAACAACCGAGTGCAGTGGCACGCGAGTCGATCCGAGGGAGACGCTGCCACCTGAACTTAGACTGGCAAAGTGCCACCGAGGAGACGCGTCTATTTATTTCGACAAACAACGTTCGGCCCTCGGCGTTCGCCAAGCCCGAGCCGGTGTTTACGCGCTCCTTCTGTTTACCACCGCCATTGTCATTCCGAGGTGCCATCGCTCGATTGACCGGCACGCTTACGTGACTTCCGATTGCGCATTCGGCCATTCGGCTCCCTATTGTTTACACGCAGTTTGCTAGTTTCTCGTTAATCAACGTGCGGTTCCATAAACTGTATCGACGACTAATTTCCAGATCGAGCGACCATCAATTTGCAAATTCGTTTTACCCTGAGAAAAATAAGCTAGAAGCAATTACTGTTTTAAAGAGTAACCTAAACCCATACTTGTCGTTACATGGAAGTTGTTGTTTTTAACAGAACCATGTTCTTGCTAGCGACATAATATTGGCCGGTAAAACAAACATATATCCTATTCTACATCGAAAACCCGCTGTTTAAAAACAGTAATTTTTGTGCAATGACAAGTATGGATCCACTTTACTGCTTAAACAATAAAAATATCCAGCTCACTTTTCTCAGTGTATTTAGTAAAATCTTAATAAAACAGTTTCTGGACCATTGGCGATACTACACTGAGAAAAATGTCTGATTTTTGAATCAGTAAAATTAATACGTCTTGCGAAATCGATTTCCATATTTCATTTCTGTTAGAACTCATTCGAATTTGTCTCCACTGATATTTATCTCTGATATTTATCTCCACATTTCCGCACAATTTTGGCACAAAAATTCGAGAAGAACGAAAAATAAAGTAAAATATCTTTATAAAAAAAAAGCTTAATTTGAAATCTGAGTTGAAATTCATTGATAAAAGAATGCTTTAAATTGTCTTTCGGGTGAAATATTAAACTTGAGAATTCAACCAAAATGAAATTCAATCGTGTTTAATATACATAGCTAACTCAAATCACCGAATACCACCCTTATTCATAATAACGACTATAAATCCTTTCTTTGAGTGTGAATTTCCCGTAACACAACTGCATCGACATGGAATATTTTGTACACCATTTTTTCTCGCTTTTTTTTATCGCAAAAAAGCAGCCCCTGAAAATCGCTGCGGGATCAGTCGGCAACCCTTTTTGCTCGTGTTCGTTAGTGCACACCAGCGCGTTCTCGTTTCGCCGAATGCCCCGCGTTTTGATTTACGCTGGAAATTCTTATCAGCCGCTTTCCTCGGCTGACGCGATGGAAATGCCACGGTGCATTTTTACGAGTTTTAATCTTGGCGCCGAACGCAGCCCAAAGCCCCACAAGCTCGTCCAATGAACGCGTCAGGTTATGACACTCGAATCCCGGCAAATGAGAGTATCTTTTACGTATTTCCTTTTCTCGACCCCTTTTTTCTACCCTTCGCACCCATCTCCCGTCCCGTTTTTTAATCTTCCGTTTGTATACCTTTTTATCGATTCATGTTTAGCTTGTTGCTTGCGGGATGACATTTGCCGGGCCGGGCGATGATAAAAGTGCAACTTATATAAAGCAACGATGTCCCTTCGAATGTATAATGCGGTCATAAATATTCAGTATATGCTCGGAGTTGCCGTTGTGAGGGATATAATGAAATGAGAGGCATTATTATAATGGGACGCGCGTTGCGTAGAATAGTATTTAGGCCAATATTATGGTGAGTTACGGCTTTTTGTTAGTTTGAAAAATCGTTCCTTAGACAGCCACTCCTGACGTTTATTGTGTACATTTATTTACTTGTTTTCGGGGAAAATTTTCGTCCAATACGATTGTAGGGTAAAGGTGTGTGGGTGATTTTAAGGGAATTTTATATTAAAGGTGACGTGTGGTATCATTGGTATAAAATCGCATTAAAATAACAGTAATTCAAATAGACATTTAATCTTCTATATACCTTGGATACTGTTAAAAAAATGAAAACATTTTCTCAGTAAATACTTACAGTAAATACATTATTTAAAAATATTTTTGCAAATATTTCCAATAGTCGCAAGTTAAAGTTGACTTTCAATCAATACAAAATAGTCTTAAAAAAATCAATTTGTTTGCCGGATAAGGTCTTGTAATTGCACATATAGAAAAATGATTTTACAAAAATAAAATAACGTGAAATATTTATAATGTTTAATATAATACGATTTTATTAAAAAAAAAAAATTTTTTTGATTTCACTTTCCGAACGTACTGAAATAATCACCGCACGAAAAAAAACTTATTTACTTATGTAAACCAGTGACTCGAACAACGATTGAAATGCAAATTAGTCGCGGGATTTATTCGACCTTGAATTTCGCCACGGCTCGCAAATAATGCGCAAATCGTAATCGCGTGAAAATCAGACGCGGCTGAAAATTGATAAGCAAAGCATAATCGACGGTTATTGAGCGCGATTCGGCTCGATCGCGTGATTTGCCGCCGCGCGAATTAGTATTCATTTGCGTACGAGGCGTCAAACGCACGAGCGGCCGTGTTTGCGCGCAACCCCAGTGGACAATAACAAGCAAACTCGTGACAGCGGCCATTTCGTTACCGACGCGCGCCTCTCTTCCGCACCAGGTGCTCGCTTCGTTCGTTTCCTTCGCCGATCGATTTTGTCCATTGATTTCGAGCGGAAATAATTTACGCGATCGAATAGGGGAAAGCCCCGTCGACTGCTTTTTCGCAAATTTTGCCAATTTTTGCATTTCACTTTGTTTCATTAATCTGTATTTTATTTTTCTATGTATTTTAAAAGTTACTGTTCGAATTGATTAAAATGTAATGCGTTACTTTTACTGTTGCTCAGAAAGTGGTGTGTTACTTGTATATTACTAGGAAAAGACAGCAGGCGCGGCATTCCATTATATTCTTGTTTTTAATCACTTCAAAAAGTGTGATACACTGCAAGCTCAGTTTAAAGTTTCCAGACGTACGATGAATGGATTAGTAATTTATGATTATTATGCAGGCATATTTTGTTTTTACTAAACAGTTCTATGTAAATCACTTTTTGATATTTAATTATATGAAAAACAAATAATAAAAACATATCTAAATCGATATTATTGTTTAAATAGAAATTGAAAAAAATTAATTATTATCGTTACTTTGAAAAAAATAAAGTAACGTCAACGTTACCATTACTGAAAGAACGTAACGTTTTTGAGTAACGCGTTGCTCGTGACTACAGAGTTTATCTCGGCATTATTCCGACGGTCTCTTTTTTAATCAAATGTTTGATTTTGCATTTCCATTTGATCTTGTATCGCGTTTGCAAAAGAAAAAAAAGAGGGCATAATGAATCGACGGAAATTAAATTTGGCGATTTGCAATGTAGTAAAGTATCGGCCCCGAGTGATGCGATTTGGCCAATTTATCGTTTGCGCCTAACAAAGGGAATCGACAACTCGAGCCTCGTTAAATGCAATTTGTATTTGGGTAATTTAGAGCGAAATCACGAATGCGCCGGCACATCTGGTGTCCCGTCGTGGTGCGTCGGGTTGAAACAAAAAAAAGAAGAAAAGCGGGGGGGCGGTTGGGCGGCCTCAACGGGGCGGGAGTGGGGGTGTTCTCCCCGCCTACCTGGTCGAGCAGTGGTCACCGTGATGTATGTGAGTATTGGCATGTTTTGTAGACAAAAAGATCATCATTGTTGTAATTAGGGTCTATGTTCTTTTGGGGGATCAATGGCGATTGTGATGTCATCTTGTGATCAAACGCACCTAATCTGTCACTATCTGTTACTTAACTGTATTAACAAACACACGTAT
>JABFOV010002109.1:0-21338 GCA_022817685.1 Aradophagus sp. ZL-2020 | reverse complement strand
TGTGCACGTGTAGCATATTACTGTACTCGTCAGTGGCTGCTAGATATCACACGGAGGTATTGCCTACGACTGGCTACATTTTTCTCTGTTATAGACTCTACGGCTACGTCTGGATTAACTAGTATTATTGCCGTGGGAATGATTGGGTTGTTTAAAGTTTTTGTTTATTTTTTTTTTAAAATTACAGTAACTATTTTTTTTTTTTTTTTTTTTTTTTTTTTTTTTGGTAAAAATCAGCAGAATAAATAATTTTAAAAATCATCCCATACGTGATGTCGAAAATTTAATATAACGGTTATCTCAGTATACACAATTTTGCATAAATGATTGAATGTTTGGTCACTCTGCTGAGTAAAATGTTTAACTTTTTTTCAATTAAAGAACAAAAAGTTTGCACCGTCATTCTTCAATTATTATGTAAAAAAAAAAATCTCTTCCCGCCTAAATAAAATAGAGAAATGAAAACGAAGTGGTAAAATTTATAGTTACGTTAGTAAAACCTACTGCAATTACAATAAAGACAGTAAAGTTGACTATTTTTATAGTGTTTTTTTACTACGATCACTGTCAATTTTACTACTTCATTTTCTTCAGTGCAGTCAGATTATAATTTTTCAACAATAATTGTTTTAGCCACAATCTTTCATGGTTAAATTACAATACGCACTTGTTTGTTCTGCAACATATTTTACTATGTTTTGCTATTGTTGGTCAGCTGATTGTACAAGTGAAATGGTAATTATAATCTTAAACTTATATAATATGGACTATTATATATTAAGATAAAATACTTTGGACAGATATTTATTAATTCATTGAAAAATATTTTTTAATTTGATCTATTGTATAAGGTTAATTTATCATCGTTAATATATATGAATTAATGCATTTTAGACATCACTAGTAGGGTATTCTCTGTACGAATCTGACTGGACTCGTTTGTCTCCAAATTTGGTAAAAAATTGGTTATTTACAATCCAAAAAACTCAACGACCCGTTTCGATATCAGTGAAACCTTTAATCAAAGAAATAAATCTTAAATTTTATGGAAGTGTAAGCATTTTATTCAATTTATATCGTAATTCGAATTGACATAAATTAAACTCCGTAATAAATTTTTATCGTTTATAAAGATAAATTTCTCATCAAATCAATCATTTATGGATAGATTAAAAATAACAGAAAACTAGTATTAAATAAAAATTAGTATTACAATTGGAATTTTGAAATTCTAAAAACTAGAGCTGTAAATTAAAATAATACTCGTTGGATTGTGTTTTTACAAGTAATAAATTTTCATAATACTATTGAAGATTTCAGTTTTGTTGGAGTAAAGTTCATCTCAGTGTTAGATACATGCAAAAATGTTGAAAGCGTCTCGTAAATTATAATTAATTACATTAAATTATGTTGCAGGTTCTGTACATGACATTCTCATATTTTACAGCTTTGCATACTATTTTGATTGATAACAATGAAGTGGAGGAAAAGTACAAATGACTTACTTAATTAGATGTTTGTAAAGTTGTTTAGACAATAAATGTTGGTTGAAACAATGAAACACTTAATGTATCAATAAAATCTCTAGATCTCTCAGCAAAAGACTTCAGTAACAGAAAAAGAAAACAAGAAAATGACAGAAGAATGAAAGATCCACCCAATCTTAATATTTTTTATCGCGTGAACGTCTTTCGTTTTTTCTGTCAATTTTGAGAAAATTCTTTCTTCGTGTAAAACAACTTACTTTTTTTTTTCGAAACATCACTTAGTTATTACGCTGCACATTGCGATTTTTTTTTGATAGAGTTTTGTTGGTTGAACATTATGGTGACAATCACTGTTATTTAGCAGGAGAAATTTGTCTGTACTGTACTGACATTATTCAAAATATTGAAAAACGGGAAATCCCACTATATGGCACGTTCAGTGTACGTCCGTTTTCAGATACTGACGCGTTTGAAGTTGGACAAGTCCCACCAATTTAATTGCCTTATAAATTTATTAGTTTTTAACAAGCCCTTAGACACTGGCACATGTCAAGTTGCAATCAGACTTTGTACTTTAAGTAGGGTTTGCGATGTCTTACACCTTGTATAACACACTAAAACACAATTAAATTTCATTTTCAGTCCGTGGATATTTTTAAAATTATACATCTAATATTGCACCAAGTCTTCCATTGAAATTATTGTTTCCATAATTTATGCTTAAACTACCATTCGTGTATTCCGCACAATCAGTGTCTTGTCACCGTATATTTAGTTATTCAAATTCTTCCTTATTTCACATCCAGAAAAGATCTAATATTAATAAACGTTCTGACACAAACTCCACGCATAATTTGCCGCTTCCGCCAGTAACTTTAATGCTTGGTTTAAATCGTTAATTAAATGTCGACATAACACGCGAAGATTGATGGATCTAATTTCAAACGGTGCTACGAATACAGTATGTTGACGATAATACAGTTCAGTTCACATATCTTGTGTACAAATTATTTTTGCGCAATTTGAAGATCAATTCAACCATTCGACGACAGTAATTAATAATAAAAGAGTAATATTACTGGACAAAAAGATTCAAAAATCAAGATGTTAACATTCACGCCAAAGTCTTTATTTAAATTTGTGAAATTAAGTATTTGGCTTAGTGGCTGTTTGCCGCCACCGTTGTCCAGTTCGAAATCAGTTCACAACTTTTACGATTTTGTAAAAGCGTGTATATTAATATCGCTTATATTATTTCTGATTCCATTAACTCACGGTACTTACGCATATCGAAACGATGTGACAGTGTTTCCAGTATCTATTACTCTGATGTGTGCACTTTGGTATGAAATAATAAAACTCGTGATATTTCACGTATATCAACGACGATATCAGGTTTAATTACTTTTTGTTTCCTTTGTCAGTCGGTATGGGTAATTGTGACAGAAGAATAATATCTTATTTTCGTGATTAAGGATAAATAAATGGTCAAAATCTAATCGAATGTAATCTTAATCGAATATACATTCCACGTAAAGAAAAAATGATTGCCAGACCAGCTGGCGGGTCATGAACATCTACTGAGGTAATTAAAAGTAATGAAAACTGATTGTTATGTAGTACAAGCTTTAGAAATTGTCTGCCAATCAGTTTTGATTGCTTCGGGTTACAATGAAATAGTACATTTTACCACAAGTGGAAAACAGGACTTTTCACAACAAGTTGTCATGGAGAAAGTAGCCATTTTTCCCACAAGTAGAAAAAAATTGGCTTTCTTTTACGAGTGACGTTAGTCACAAGTGAGAGAAATAACCACTTTCTCTACTAGTGGAGGAATAGGCTACTTCCTCCATGACAACGTGTTGTGAAAATATTATTTTAGCTATTATAAAATGGGTAATTTAGAAAAACAAAAAAGGAGTAATGTATCACATTCATGTTAAGATAAGTTAATATTTTTTCTGTGTTTATAGACTTTCCTACAATGAAGTAAACATGGAACTCACTATTGAATAGTTAAACTATTGTATAAAAATATGTTTCAGGAAGTGAAAATATTGATCAATTTATAGAAGAAGGAGATTCTACAAAATTGGTTGTTCTCTAATATTATACAAATAAAATTTGCTTACTTTTTTTTTTAAATTTTATATAGTGTGTATCATCGTTGTTTTTTAAAAGAGTACATTTTCCAGCAAAAGCGATTTGTTATAGATACGAGTCCGATCCATCGATCAATTTGTGAATTGTAAGTTACAGCTATGGTGGATGCAAATAATTGTATGGATGTTATATTGCGACGATAAAAATCGTTGGGGCATTGCAATAATGTCTGAAATCTATATCACACATATTATTTCTATCATTATTTTGTCACAATTACCAATATTGACCGGAAAATTCATTGACTAACGTACTTCTTCATCTAGAGAATTTGCTAAATAAAAAGGTGGTAGGATTCACTTTGACTTTGAGCACTGAACAATATTTTTCCTGAAACTCCCATCAAAATTATCCACTATTTGGGACTGTTTTGAGTGTTTCAAAATTCGACTGTTCGGCATAACCTCACTTTCGACGAAAGTGAGGTTATGTCGGTGGAAGGTCTAAAAAATTGACACTTTTGATGGGCATATCAGAAAAATGAAAATATTCCTATTTTGAAATAGAAGCTAACCTGTAAACCTTGTTTTTATTTGAAAATTATCTAAAAATGACACTGAGAGTCTTTCTGAAACTATAATTTCAGAAAATTCATTTATAAGTCAAAAACAAGAAACTATTAAATGAAGTATTAATAAATTTTAACGGAATCTTTGTGAAAGTAACTAGCAAGTAATTGTTTATACTTCAATTGAAAGTTTCTTTGTCATTTTAAGTTACGTTTGATAACCTGGATGTGAAATTTCCATTATACGTAAACGTTTTATTGAAACTGTTATATATATAAATGTTTTTAGGTAATGATTCAAAATATTGATGAGTTTATAGAAACCAATTCCCCAGGGATAGAAATTCTACAAAAATATACTGATACACTTTCCAAAGTTTATTTATATTCTACAGTATGCAATTACACGTCGTCAATAGTTGTTTGCGTATCACCATTGTTTTTGCCAGGGATAAATTTCCCTTCAAAAGCAATTTATCCGTTTTCCGTAGAAGTGACTCCAATTAGACAAATAGTTTATTTGCATCAAACTATTTGTGGATTACAAGCATCGTCTATGATGTGTACCGATAACTATGTAGGATTCATGTTATTTTATTGCAACGCTAGATTTAATTCATTATGCATTGATTTGCATAACATTAAAAATTATAATGATTTTCGTAAGTGTGTTCAGGAGCATCAGTATTTGTTGAGGTAAATTTCCAATAACAAAACAGAACATTAAAATTAGGGGAAAAACGTGGTTCAGATTGGGAAATTACAATGATTTTTATGATTGATTGATCTAATGTTTTAAATTCGCATCGTCCCACATTACTCTATTTTTTAACATTTAATTAAAAACATCATTAACAAACAAAATGAAACACAAGTATTATTTTATGCATTTTAGGCTCACGTTAGAAGTAGCAGAAATAATTCAATATGTTCTACTAGTCAATTTAATAATGTCTATTGTAGCAGTTGTTTTTGGCTCAATTTACATTTTAACGGTAAATTTCGATACCTTTATGCTTGTCTACTGTTATGAGTAAGAAATATATATTATATTTGTATTTAATATATATTATTTAATATTATACATTAAATTTCTTTGTATATTGCAATGTAGATATTTTAATATACAAAGTTTATTTTATTACACTTTCGTAACAGTTCATTGGATTTAGGCTAAATTCAGTTAAACAACAAATTATAATATATCTTCCATAAATTATAAAAATTTCTACAATGAAGTTTTTTTCAAGTTAGTCAAGTCGAATTTATGGAAAAATCTGCACGTTTTTTCTACGTGTATTCTATCTTTTTAATACGTATACTTATATAACACTGGAACTTTTTCAATAATAATTTATACTTTTATAATAAACATTCATTGTTTCAGCCTCAATATCTGATTGTGAAAGTACAATATGTTATGGTTTTTGTTTCGACATTGTTTACTATGTTTTGCTATTGCTGGTCAGCTGATTGCATGACAGAAAGGGTACTAAGTTTTAAAGTCCGATATTTTTATACTATTTACACTTCACATGTGTAACTAAAGACAAGATTTCCATTATTGTTTTTAACTACATTGAACATTAATATTGATATTCATATAACTTTTAAAAAGTTTGTGCGAATGATAATATTGATACAATATTTTAGACTTCAGCATTAAGCTTCGCTCTGTATGATTCAGATTGGACTAAATTGTGTCCAACTATCTTAAAAAATTTCTCATTCGTAATGCATAAGTCTCAACGACCCATTTCGGTATCTATAAAACCTATGGTGAAAGAAATATCACTTCAGTTTTATGGATCTGTAAGTATTCAATTTTGTTACGAAGTTTGCTTTTTTAAAGTTATTACAATATAAAATTATAATATTCGTAATTATACATTAGAAATATTATACTTATTGCGCGTTGGACCTTTCTTTACAAAAACATAATTTTATAATAATTATTTTATTTAATACATATGTTTATGTCCTATTGTAAAAGTATAAATTAGCTATAACTATAATGTAGTAAATAATAATTTTGTCGAACACATGATTGTTTTTTCTGTAATTTATTAATAATGTTTTTTCTGTAATTTATTAATAATAATCGCACATAATCATCTGTTCTAGGCTGTGTATACAACGTTCACATATTTTACAGCTCTGAGCACAATTTTACTCGGCGATTAAGTGATGTGAAAATGAAATAAAATTTTATTGAAAACGATTGGAAGGAAATCCTTTTAATAAAATTGTTTCGAAAAAATTACTACACTTCAATAGATTTTGTTTATAGATTGATGAATACACAGAAAAAACGTGGCAACGCTGAGTGGTGTCTTGCGTATTAGCCTATCATGCGGAAGAAATCAGTATATTACTTAACGAGGCAAAAATGAGTTTTATGTTGATAGTCCAACAAAAGTTATTTTTGCCGAGTTGAGTACAATATTTTTCCTACCAGGAAAATAAAATATGGTTGGTATAACGAGCCGAAGGTGCGTGATACCAACAGATTTTATCAGGAAATTTTCGAGTTAGGAAAACAAATTTTTCGTTATGAATGCGAACGACGTTTTTGCCTCCTAGTAGTAAGGACGAAAAATTATATTTAACTGAATCTGAATGAATGTGAAAAGTGAAACACGTGCACAATTTTTCCATCACCATCCTTTTAGAAATTTATAGAGTATTAATTGGAATGTAACGCAAGACGTTTATCGACGTCCCAGACGAAGACTAGGCTATCTCAAATTTCGGTTGAAGACTATGCCATTTCAAAATTTTAAATGTATTTTTAAATAGGAAATTTTTCAATAGCATAGTCTTCAACCAAAATTTCAGATAGCCTAGTTTTCGTCTGGGGTGTCATCATAAGGCGACGTTACCTTAAAAAGGCTTTATAAACACCTTGCGTCACATTCCAGTTAGTGCTTTATAAATGTCTACCAGAGCACCTTTAAATCTGGCTCAAACTTTGAACGGTGCGTCAAAATCTTGATTATGCTTAATCTAAAGAAACATTTCTGATTGTACTCCTAATATGAAGAATTATATTCTAGTAATAATGGCCATTCTATTTTTCTACGAATATATGACAAACAATATATTTCTTTCCGTATTCTGTCACAATTACCACTATTAACAACTGCAAAACTAGAAGATAGAGATACACTGAGAAAAATAACTAATCATTTTGACAACTAAACATTTACTTCGATTAATTAGATAATTAATTTCTTGACTATTTGCAAAAAGTCCTTGACTATCTCCAGATAATAAAATTGAAGTAGTCAAAACAACTATATAGATAGTTCTTTTAACTACCAATTTCTCTAAATGCAGTCAAAATAATTATGTGTATATTAATGCCCCAATAGAACATTACGTATAT
This sequence comes from Aradophagus sp. ZL-2020, assembly GCA_022817685.1. NCBI lineage: Eukaryota > Metazoa > Arthropoda > Insecta > Hymenoptera > Scelionidae > Aradophagus > Aradophagus sp. ZL-2020. The sequence continues at coordinate 13,792 of JABFOV010002109.1, read as the reverse complement.
TATACGTATATATATTATACGTATAATAAATATGGTGTTCTATCAGGGTGCTGATCAGATAGCAAATTGAATTATTGTCAACTTTTTTGTTGTGAACAATTCGCCCATTTATTTAGCTCTACACTCAGAGATTTTTTTTAAGCAAGTAAACAACATATAAGTGAAAATAAAAAGAAATATACTCAGTAAGTTGAAATATTTGTTTAATAACGTCATACAGGGTGGCCACTTTATGGAAAACCTGGCGTACCTGGAAAAGTCAGGGAATTTTGTTTTATAAAAATAGTGGTCACCCTGGTCATAAAATAAAATCACTGTTATTTCGCCTTAAATATTCTCTGAGCCTATTCTCTGGCACTAAAAAATGATCCCATTAATCACTAGCTATATATTGTACAATTGCTTTCAATCTATACAAAAGGAAGATACTGTTGTTTGTGCATTGTTAAAAACAATTATGCCAAAATATTTTTTAGGAAATAATTCGAAATATCGATGAATTTATAGAAGAAGCCGATTCCGTGGAAATGGCTAGTCTACAACATTGTACTGATAAAATTTGCAAGCTTTACTTCATTACTACATTTGCTACTTTTGCATCGACAACCGTGATATGCGTCTCGCCGTTGTTTTTACCGGGCGTTAATTTTTTTGCAAAAGCGATTTATCCGTTTCCTATAGAAGTGAGTCCTGCGAGACAAATCATTTTCTTGCATCAGACAATTTGTGGATTTCAGTTTTCGTCTGCAATGTGTACAGATAATTTTATAGGTTTCATATTGTGGTGGTGCACCTCGAGATTGCAAAGATTATCAGTACATTTTCGAAATGTCAGAAATTCTAATCATCTTCGTAAGTGCATTCAGGAGCATCAATATTTGTTGAGGTAAATTGAAGTAAAATATCGAATATAAAATATCTGAAAAAAAATCTAAAAAAATAAATAATATTCACATATCTTTATTTAAAATCATGTAATATTCAAAAACCTTATCCAGTTTCAGGAAAATTAAAGGATATATTTTTTAACACTAAGGTATTAATTTTTATGTAATTTTTTAGGCTTACAACAGAAGTAGTGGAAATAATTCAATATGTTCTGCTCACAAACCTAAGTACGTCAATTTTGGCTGTGGTTTTTGGTGCAGTTTATGTCTTGACGGTAAATTTCCATAATTGCATGCTCATTTTCTTGATGTATTCAGATTACGATTGTTTAATTATTTTGCTTTTCAGCCACAGTATCTCATTACTAAAATACAATACATTTTTGTTTTTATTTCAACATATTTTACAATGTTTTGTTATTGCTGGTCAGCTGATTGTATGAGCGAAATGGTAAATGAAATGCTAAACTCATGTAATTTAATATATTTACATTAATTTTGATAAATATATATTACAAGTAAGAAATATTTCACTATCTCTCCGCTAATGAATTTATTTTCTAAACAAAATCTGTTTGCAATTCACACATAAATAACGAAATTTAGACCTCAACAATAGGCTTTTCTCTATATGAGTCAGACTGGACACATTTTCCTACAAGTTTGGCAAAAAATTTGTCATACATAATGCATAAAACTCAACGACCCGTTTCGGTATCAGTGAAGCCTTTAATTAAAGAAATATCACTTCAGTTTTACGGATCCGTAAGTTATGTATTTTGACAATGATCTATACTGAAATAAATCGATCTCTGTAATTTTGTTTTCATTATTCGACAAGAAGGAATGCAAAAAACACGCATGCTTTTCGCAATTTATAATTATGTAAAATGATTTGTTGCAGGTTTTGTATACAACGTTCAGATTTTTTACTGCTTTGAATACAATTTTACTTGACAACTAGTGCAAAAATGAAACAATCGTAATTTAACAAGATATTTATAAAATTGATTAAAATAAGAATAGATTAGAATAAGGAGTTTAAAATTCTAGTTATAATAACATGTATTCGATTTCGTTAAAAAAATAAGAATAAATAAATACTATAATTTCAAAATAAAACGACAGATAAAAAAAATTAAGAAAGCAAAAAACACTTGGCATTTTTTTAAAAATCGGAAAAAAAAAAAAAATTAAAAATGAAGGATACCTGAACCTTAAGCACCTAAATCGTACATTATTAATTGGCTCGCTATTTCTACCTTGAACGACCGTAAATAATCCAAGAACTACAGCCTTGGTAGACGATAAGGAAGAGACCGAGATTTTAGACGCCAGTAAATCTGTTATTGATTTTCAGGGATGGTGATGGTCGCGATGCGCATACAGTTCAACCACTCGTAGTTCATCCACTCGTGCGCTCCGCCCAAAATGTTTTTCTCAATCAAGTTAATTCGACTGTTCCTCATTTCCGTTATACTTTGTTTCGGTAAGTGTTGAATATATTTCTACAAAACACTGCGTCCCTTCTGCAAGCACGTTCTAATAAAACAATCCGTTGTTGTTTGTAGGGTTTTGTTCGGAGGATGAGGAGAAATTGGTGCGCGATCTCTTCAGGGGTTACAACAAGCTCATTAGGCCAGTACAAAATATGACAGAAAAGGTTCACGTGAGATTCGGCCTGGCATTCGTACAGCTCATCAACGTGGTAATGTAACATTTAATTTTTGTTAATACGCGAAGGTTTGTGCAGCAGTATTTTAATATATTTATATGATGTCAAATTCACTAGCATATGTCGCTTTCCTATCCCTCTTATTCATAGAGATATTTCATATTGTTTACGATATAAATGTTCAGATATTTTTAATTTTTTTTATTGAATTTCACACGATAATGATAATTGTTATATTTTTATCAATTAAGAAACAAAGCAGTGAGCCTCAAACAAGGTCAATAAAAATATGTAATTTGCTTGAGAGATGTCAAAATGTTCATTCACTTTTGTAATGTTACCTTTATCAATTTTTATTCACTATTTATTTCACTTTCAGAACGAAAAAAACCAAATCATGAAGTCAAATGTATGGTTACGATTTGTATGGATGGACTACCAACTTCAGTGGGATGAAGCAGAATACGGAGGTATCGGCGTGCTCCGACTCCCCCCGGATAAAGTTTGGAAGCCCGACATTGTATTATTTAATAAGTAAGTCTCAATTGATTAATGTACAATTAAAAAGGCGTCATTGTCTAAAATTATCTTCGTCGCTTTTCAGCGCCGATGGAAATTACGAAGTACGATACAAAAGCAACGTTTTGATATATCCCAATGGAGAAGTCTTGTGGGTGCCTCCTGCCATTTACCAAAGCTCTTGCACAATAGACGTTACGTATTTTCCATTTGACCAACAAACTTGTATTATGAAATTTGGCTCCTGGACGTTCAACGGAGACCAAGTGTCGCTCGCTCTTTATAATGACAAAAATTTCGTTGATCTGTCTGATTATTGGAAGAGCGGTACTTGGGACATCATCAATGTTCCAGCTTATTTGAACGTTTACCATGGTGAAAGTCCCACAGAAACTGACATCACGTTCTACATAATCATACGTCGAAAAACTTTATTTTATACTGTGAATTTAATATTGCCAACGGTATTGATTTCATTCCTTTGCGTCTTGGTGTTTTACTTACCAGCTGAGGCTGGCGAAAAGGTATGTTTTGCTAGAAATGTATCCCGCCATTAATTTGTTCAAAAACATGACTGAAGAGAAAAAATAATTGATGAACCGAACAGCAAATTTTTCAGAATCAAAAAATATAAGTTGGAATTAAATTATAGGTATAAAATAATTTATATGTAATAAACAATCGTTGCTGCATTTTTATTGACTGTGCGGTAACAATAGCAAAACACAGTCAAGTCTGAGTCTTTATCAAAAGCTTTGTTTCTGCATTTCTTTTTAATATATTGATTGATAAATAATAAGTTAACATTGAATTAACAAGTGTTTGAATTCCACAGGTCACACTTGGTATCAGTATTCTGCTATCACTGGTCGTGTTCTTGCTCCTGGTCAGTAAAATTTTACCACCGACATCCCTAGTATTACCGCTTATCGCCAAATACCTTCTCTTCACTTTCATCATGAACACCGTTAGTATTCTGGTCACCGTCGTCATCATAAACTGGAATTTCCGAGGCCCGAGAACGCACCGCATGCCACAAATGATTCGACGAATATTCCTCAGACTTTTGCCAACGCTATTGATGATGCGAAGACCAAAGAAGACCAGACTCAGGTGGATGATGGAAATTCCAAACGTTACGCTGCCTGCTTCGACGTATTCTTCTAGTCCAACCGAATTACCGAAACACTTGCCAAGCTCCGTCGCGAAGCCTAAAATGGAAGTTATGGAACTGTCCGATTTACATCATCCGAATTGTAAGATCAATCGCAAAGTTCACCACAATACAAGCTCTTCCAGTGCTGGAGCGGTAGGTGCCGGAGGAAACGACGGCGATCGACGTGGTTCCGAAAGCTCGGACTCTGTGCTTCTTAGTCCAGAAGCAACGAAAGCCACCGAAGCAGTAGAGTTTATCGCCGAGCACCTTAGAAATGAAGATTTATACATTCAGGTAACACGTTTTAAATATACACGTTATTCGAAGGAGAAATTTTTGTTATTTTTATAAATGGCCAATTTTGAGTTAATATTATTTTAATTTTCAGATCATTTATTCAGGTATGAATTTAGTTGATTAGCCATTTTATATAATTTTCGATTATTTGAATTTAATTTTGTTTCATATATTATTTAGTTTTTATAGTTTGAATTATTTGGTAATGATTCTATTATTAACATACTGCATTTGAAAGAAAAATTAGGTTTTTTCGCAGGGTTGATATGTTGCCATGGTTTTGTTGAAGTTATCCAATGAATGTGACTGAAAAATCCAAATCATTTTAATTTGATAATTACATTCGAAGGGTTGCACAAACATCATTATTTTATTGATTTAATCATGGTTTTTATCTCAGTCTAAAGTAAATATATCAACTGACTAACACATTCACTAAAATATTTCAGACTCGCGAGGATTGGAAATACGTGGCAATGGTGATCGATCGTTTGCAGCTTTACTTATTTTTCATTGTCACCACTGCAGGAACAGTTGGAATTCTGATGAACGCGCCGCATATATTCGAATACGTGGATCAGGATCGGATCATCGAAATATACCGTGGAAAGTAATATCACACGTCTCGTAGTTTATTGCTAATCCAATTAATAAGTCTCATTTTCATTAGTTAATTGGTCGCATCCTAGTGTCGAATACGTCCATACGCACACTGACGTCGTAACGTCATGTTTCACGTAGTTTATCCCTGGAATGGAAAAACAAAAATAAGTAGCTAACCACCTACGCGTATTTATGTGCATATACATACTTGTGTGTGTGCATAGCCACACTCATATACCTGTTTATATATTGATATATTTACTTTTGTGTATGTATATGCGTATGTGCATATATTTATGTGCATACATGCACTTATATGTGTATACATATATATACGTGCATTTATATACTAATATGTGTATGCATATCCACACTCATATATGTGTTTATATATTGATATATTTACTTTTGTGTGTGTGCATATATATACATGCGTGATTAGATTTATATGCATATATTATCAGTATAGAAAAAAACGTGTTACTTCGATTTTCAGATCAGAAATGTACTGTTTCAATTTTATATAAAGATATACTATATCGTAAAAGCCTATCTTAAATGTAGACTGGAACTTGGATGTAGCATATTTTTAAACTAATATTTGAGGCAGTCCATGTTTTAGTGAAAATCGGAACACTACGTTCTTATGTGTGTACTCGAGTACTTATGCGCGTATGCATATTCATATACTTACACGTGTATATATAAACATATAGGGACGCGTATTAAAGTATAGCGTAAGCGATACAAATAACAACGAATTCATGTAACAAACCAAAGCATACAAGTCCCATGTACAGAACCCTAGACAATATCGAATGGATTTTAAAAGCTGAAATTCCACGTTCTCAGACGCTTATATATTTTAATCTTTTCCAACAAGCCCCGATTAATGATGACATTGATCAATTTTTAGACAATTTGAGCATTTTATTAGATACTAATCTGACATATTTATATAAATATGTAATAATATTAATGACCAGATTTGAGGATCCTTGATAGTAATATAAACAAACCGGTTATTAGACTAGAGTTATAGTAATATAGTAGAATTTAATATAAATGCCAGTATTTAATAAAAATAGTTATTCCACGCTTACAGTTATTTTGGAACATAATTTATAAGTATATTTTGTAATATTACAACAGACTAAAGGAATTGATTATCTGTACATATGTAGCGTGATAATATTGCTGAGTGGACAAAGCATATGTGTTTATTACATTAGTCATACGTACATAATTGTTTATGAATATATTAATCAATAAGTTTTAAATTTGATATTATCAATATTGCAGATTTATATATTAAAATATTTTAACAGTAGAAACATCTTCATGTAAAAATACTTTTGTTAAATAACAGAAAATTGGAAAGTTGTTGAAAATTAAATAATTATTAGAATGTCAAATCTGATTATTGTTTAATTTTTGACACAATTTCGACATTTTTAAACATTTTGTTTGCTAAAGTATTTCATTGTTGCAATCATCTCAATGGTAAGTGTTTCTCCTTTACGCGCAACGTAAAATTCATGAAATTGACTTCCATACAACTTAATGACTTACGGAATTATGAAAATGGTGCTAATTTTCGTTTTGAAAAAATTAAATAGCATTTTAAATTTTATGTTCCATTTGTAATTTTAGGTGTGACTGCTAATTATTTGAAAATATATTCTGCATTTAATTTAACGATGCACAACTATGCAAGAGAATTAAATTTAACAATTAAACTCAAACAGTAAGCATAATTTTACATTTAATTAGTAATGTTAAAATTAAGAGGTCGTTGTTATATGTCTTAAATTTATTATCATATGCTGTTGCAATGCAAAAGGTTAATTGCTCGTTTTATTAAAATTACATATTTTATATACAATAATTTAATGATAATGCTATATACATGGAAACATGAATTACATATTTTTGTGTAATATAATCAACTAATTTAAGAACATATTATTTTTATGTAATATATCTTAATATATGTTGTAATACTTTTTTACAGCCACAATCATTTATGCTAACAAAATGTTTTGATTTTACTCTATTTACTGAAAAATTGAATCATTGTAGCATTAATATCGCTTTACTATTTCTATGAATGATTCAATAACTTTTTATGTGTTTTTAAAAAATTTAAATAATTACGTTCTATAAATTGTGCTATTATTTTAATATTAAAGTACTGCACAAAAAAAAGAATACTTAAAAGAATTCTGTTTCTTCTTTTATCGCTTAAGACACAGGTAGATAATTTTGATAATAAAAATTTGTTTTGTCAAATTTTTATTATACATTGTATATTAAAAAGTAAACAATTTATGCGTATTACTTATGCTAATTAATAAATTATACAGATGTATTTAAATAAACGTAATCACTTAAATGTTATAAAAAATATTCGTTCATAAATGTTTATGAAAGTTGCTCAAATTTTAAAAAATAATATCATAATCATCCAAGGTTTTTCATATAACGCAGTTCGAAAGTTATGTCAAAGCTGCGATATAAAAGAAAGTTGTTCTATGAATTTCGTAAATTATGAAGAATTATTTGAAATATGTAATATCTCTTCGTACACGCTATGAAGTAAATTAAAATTTTTGGGGCTAATACTTCGTAAAATATTCGCACATTCGGCAAATGGAAAACGGTCGCAATTCGTATACGAATATAAAAATTAATATTTTCAAATTTTTTTATCTCAAAGATTTGACTAAAAATAAAATTGAACATGGAACAAATAACGAAGATTAATTTAAATGACTACCAAAGTTATATTAACTAATGCATTTGAATAATAATTTTCTTTCTGAAAAAATTAAATGGCAATTGATATAAAGACATCTCGTAATTGGATACTTCTTTTTTAATTAAAAATTATAAAACTAAAAAGTATTTACTAACATCAACATATCGAATAATTAATTCCTAATTACGTTCAGTGATATTGAAATGTAATTATAAAAAACGATCGATATTTTTTGTATTCACAGTATTACTTTTAAAAGAAAGAAAAACAACGTGTACGAACGTTTAAGTATTTCTTTGTTACTTCAGTATTTTTTCTGATCCGCGTTGATATTGAAAAAGTATTGCGCCCATGAAAATGTCCCAATGAAAATAAACTACCATGCATTTTGACGAAAGAGATTATGTGTGAAAATGCTTCAGTAAATTATTTTTCACCTATATTGTTTATTCAAAAACAAAAAGTTAAATTTTTTATTACAAAATATTATTACTTTTACTGATGTTTTTTATTAATGTTTAATTTATTTAAAATTATTATTTTAATAAATTCACAAAGCATATACTAAAGACACATAATGTATAAACCCGTTTTTCCACGAATATGATATGACAATTACTGTTCTCTCTCATTATAAAACTATTTCGAAAGGTAATCACAACGGATTTTGTATTTTCTCAAAGCAATATTGGGACAATTTACCTTTATGAGTACACATTTTATTTATATAAGACTGAGAGAAATTGTGAAACGTTAGCTTTTATATGAATATTTTTGCTAAAATAGTTAGGGAAAATAAAAAGGTTAATGAAGCAACAAGCAAAGGAAAATATATAAACATCTAAGAATCGACTTTCAGCTTCGACATAAATGCATTATGATTTGATGTAAACAATTGATTAAAGCCCAAGTATCGCATATGCTTTGTCAATATAACGACAAATTTTGTACTGGATTTGATGTAACGCAACCATTGGTCGAATACCTTATTTGTACCGTTGATATTAATCGACATGTTCTTGGCTGCCCAGTTGATTGATTACCGTCTTCCTTGATGCCAGAAAGCTTGGGTTCTTGGTCTACGTGAAGAATACGCACGATGCAGAGACACTTACCGGTGCGTTAATAATACTCAAGTAATGACCCGTTAATTACCTTCACTGTTTCCGCACAATTAGAACGTTTGTTCAATAATTTCTTCCGGCAATTGGTGAACAGCAAACAAAGGCATGACACTCTTTAACCCCTCCGTCAACGCGATAGCAAGTAGAGACGTGATTCGAACATTTCCGTTTCTTACTGTATCCTACACGTGAAATGATGTGTCAGTAGATTTACATCAGTGCATTCACTCTTTCTATTACTGGCCTTTCTTTTGTTACTTATATAATTGATGTCACACTCGGGGAAAGAGATTTCAATAGAAGCATACCCCGAAAACTGATTGTATGTTATCCAAATGTGTTCCAACTTAAAAAAGAAGCGTTTGATAAAAAAAAAAAAGGACTAAAATGAATGAAATTTGTCAAAAACGATGAAAATAATTTCATTAAAACACGTGAAACTGCCAATGATGTAAGTGATTTGATATTAGTTTAAAAGTATAATAAAAGAAAGGCTGCATATTAATTTGATTTAGCAAAAGTTTAAGTAATCAAGTTGAACTTCTCTTATGAAATTCTCACTGCCATATTTTATATAAATAATAATGCAATGTTTAAGTTTAACTAACATTTAGGGAAATTGTTATAATTTTTATACGACATATTATTATTACATATATCACAAATGTTATGAAATATTTACCCCTTTTATAGAGTTGTATTATGACAAAGAACTCTTACTGTAAAGTTTCAGTGTTGAACGTTGAATTAGGTATCATGTTAATTAAGAAAATATTAATTGTAAGTCAATCAAATTGTTAATTGAAATTTGGGCGACAGTTTTTTACGTTCGTAAGAGTTCTTTGATTATATATGCAAAAATTTTTAGAGGCACAAGCATTTGATGAAGATGTACTTGTGAAGTGAATCCCTTAGATATTAAGTTGTTCATTTTGATATTAGGACCAACTCACAAGGTAATTTTTGTTGTAACTTGACAAGTTCAATAAGGTCACAGCACCGGCCTAACGTCAAATTAATTTGAATTGAGAAACATTAATTGTGAAGCTAACAATCTTGGATAGTGAGTTTAACAATCCAGAGATCATCTTACTGTTCGGCCAATCAAAATAAAATGTAAAAACATCAAAAGCTCTGTCGTTGGACATTTAAATCGAAAGATCAAATTTGGTTGGCCGATAAAAAGCAAAGTGTAATTAATAGAGATTTTATTCTATGATTGTTATAATGCTTAATGATTTAATTCATTTATACTTTAATTGAAAATGAAATTGTTTAACTGTTAGAGGAGAATGAGAAATGTTTCTTCGAATATTCAAATATTGTTTAGATGAATCGATAATTGAATGTTCAATACATTTACTCATATTTTCATTTCACAGCTATATTAATACGTAACAACATCCTTATTCAAAACTAATATATTCCGTCAACGTTTCTCTAATAAGATTCCGTCTGTTTAAGGGGAATGAAACTGTGAAGATAGAGCAAATTCCAAATGAAATTCCCTAACCTTTGACCTAAACTTGGGTTTAAATTCGCATGAAATAGATGATAATTTGTTTACCGAATTTCGAAACGGGTTTTCGGTGTCAGAGAAACAGGTTATCGAAGCTGCAACGAAATTTTGCGGCAAATTTTTGACTTTCATGACACTGTTAAACTTCGGAACCACGTTATTGTGTGAATGATCAAGTAGATCAAAGAATATCACTTTTATTGCACACAAAAAATCACCTCAATAATTCCTTTACCAAAATGGTTTGTTTTTTCTTTTGCTATCAATTTTTTTACGGTTTGATTGTTTTTTCTGTTTTTTTTACACAAGAAAATTACCCTCTTCACTTAACCATAAAAACGCATAGAACCAATCAATTAATTTCAAATATGATTTTAATTTTCAAGGTTTTTGTAGTTTTTATTCTAGATCACCAATCTACGTTGTTTATATCTACAGCAAATCTGGATTAACAGCGATATAAACTATGATCGACAACCTTGTTGTTGTACGTGAGTTGATGCACCGCAATAATTCAAGATAAATCTCTGCGTAATAAGTGTACCATCATTTTTACGTCATTTCGTGGGAAAAGACGTGATATAATCTTTTATTCAACGAGTTTTCTACATTGAATAGTGATTTTTAATTACTAACAACAAAATGAACACGCAGAAAAATTAACAGTACTTTTTCCTGTAAATTTAGGAAAGTGAACTTCATTGAAATCATTGAAACTGTATCATTTGTTTACTATATATTTATTAGCAAAATTAAAAATTGTCACTTAGAAGTTCAATTTCCTAAAATTATAAGAAAATTGATTTTTTTTTCTGTGCGAATAGCAAGAACTACTGGAATATTGTATTAATGAGAATTCGTGTATTTTAAACTGGTTTCAACGAAAATTGAGGCTTTGTTTCATTTTTAATTGAAAATTGTATCTTACAGCAATTGAAAAAAAGGCCAATTGGTGGAAAAATAAATGCAACAGGTATTAGTCATTTGATAGATTTGTACCTCGTCGAAAAATTAATAAATGTTGTTACTTAATTTTGTAAAAACGAAAAAACATAATAATCGTAATGTTTATAAAATAAGAAAAATGTTATATAGCACAAAATGTTCTGACAACAACTTGGTCGGACTTGGTAAAAAATGTTAATATGCTTTTAACGACGCTAGTCAAGAAACCTTATGACGTGAAATAACTATATTAACTCTTTGAAAACGTATATCGCAATTCTTATACACTTTTATAACAGTTCGAAGGTATTTCAACATTTTAAATGGGTTTTAAAATTAATTTTTTTTTAATTTTATAACATGTTTTCAAAAGGGTTAATATGTTGATAAAACATCGAGGTATCTAAAGAAGCTTTTTCAGGCGCGAAAATAAAACAGATATGTTCTTGTTCGATTACGTGTAAGATAACTGGAGTTCCGTTGTGCGTCATCGAACTTTTATTGACGTAAATTGACCGCGCATTTTATGACATGATCAAAAATTTAAATTTTGTGTTTCAAAAAAGTATCCTAGTTAAATTGAACAAAAACTTGACAAAATTTATATTTTAAAGTTAAAATATTTATTACTTAGAATAGAAATTTACAGTCATTGTTGTAACGTAAAAGTCATGACCTCAAAGAAAAATGTTAACAAACAAAATTGAAATTATAAATGTATACTCTTGCTGAAAGCGACTTTTTCTTAATGTTTTATTAGCGGTCGGATTAATTAGTACGATTAAATAGGAATATTGTCTGTTAGTAATAGTCATTTCTAGTTGATTAAGATTTATTACATAACTTATCATAACTTATTCAATAAATCAATTAGCTACTAGTTATATTTACCAATAAGAGATATTCCCATTCAGTCTATTTCTTAATTCGGAACATATTCATTTCTCTAAAGTTTTAACTGAGGTTCATCTCGCAAAGTTACAAGATGCGAATCATTGTTTTTTAATTAATGTTGAACTGATTTGAAAAGGATTTAAATAAACTTATTTATTATTTTTTAAAGATGCATGTAATATTAATCAATAAAATCAGTTGTATTATGTAGGGTAAAATATTTTAAAGTCGATTTCTTATATAGGAAAAAAATATATATATTCATATTGCTTTAGCTCATTTTACGTTGAAATATATTGCGCTTTTCCAGGCACAACTACATTGTCTAACGATGTTAAAGCAGATTACATTAATTCAGATGTTTCAACTAAATTACGTGTTTAATTCAAAATTGTCAGTCTTGGATGAATAAGCCGTCGCTTTTGTGATTTGATTATTAAAATAAAAGCACAAACTGTGCAGTAATTATATTTATTTTTTATATGGGTAATTCAGTGGGAACTTAAATGAATTATCCAATTGCGGAATAATTTAAAAGAGATGTTCAGCTTTCTTACTTACCATTGAAAACAATTTTGGCGTCATTCGAGTGTCGACCTGATTTTTTTGATCGAATGATTGAACTATAAACTTATTTTAAATAGTTCGACCATACGTGTTTATTGAATTCAAAAGCAAAATTTATTTAATTGTTAAATATCATATTCAAATTTATTTACATATATAATCAGAATGAATAATTCCATTTCAAATTAATAGTCTTTAATCGTAATAATGTTGAGTAGAAAATTAATTATCACTTATTACACTGTAAAAGCAATCTTTATGAAATAAAATCTTTTGACGTGGATGAGTATTATCAATGTTGATGAATTTTTTTATTATATCATAAAATACATTGAAAACACTTATTTCAATCTATCGAAATAATGGAATTTTTCATCAATAAAATATATATTCATTCAATTCCACTTAATCGCTTACTCATTTTTATTAAATTTTAATAAGTATTTTATTTAAAAATAATACGATTAAATACTATAAATTATCAATGCAAACAGACAACAAAAGTTGAAGAAATCTTTTGTTGTATTTATAGACATTGACATTATGTCCAGTCGAATTTCGTTTCAATCGTACGCATTGCATTACCAAATATTTGTTAATGCTATATTTGATTTCTTCTTATTGCGATTATGAAATTATACTGTAAACACGTCTTCCTTGAGATAAATACAATAAATAAATATTAAACGAACGAAATGAAGAGAAACGAGTGAAAATAAAGTGGAAACATCGGATTCGAAGCATCTGTTCAGTTTAAATAAGTTGTATTCCAACATACGATGCATCTGTCATAATTTTAGCGATTCTTAGTGACGTACGTTGTCCGATCCACGATTGTGTTATTG
>JABFOV010002108.1:0-21350 GCA_022817685.1 Aradophagus sp. ZL-2020 | reverse complement strand
GGTCATAATTGTAAACATGTCACAATTTTCAGACAGAATGAACTAATAATTTGTTTATTTTGAAAAGTTTGTCCACGGTTTTTCATTAAAGTTAGTAATTTTTATAACATCATTTTTCTTGGCGTACATGATTTGAAAACAATCTGCAAAAACATACTATACATTATTCTATGCATAGTATTACTATGCATTATCTGAATATACTAAAAATTTTATAGACGACTCCGTAAAAACATGTGTCTTGATTTCAAACATTTTTGATATCTCAAATATAAAGAATGTCTCAAAATGAGATACTTAACATCTGGTAATCTACTAGACCTCCTCATAAAAATATGCACAATGCACAGGAAACTAAGCACATTTCATAAACAATGCGTTTTCTTTAACTTGTTTACATAATCTAACAGAAATCACTACGATAGTGATATTACTCTATTGCATCATATTGATAAGTTTTTCAGTCGATTACAATTCACCGATTCAGCATCTACATGGCTCACGTGATAAAAAGTTATTAATATTATAGTTCATGACTATATCGGGTGTAACTAATTTCCACAATTTCTGCTACAGCCTATGAGATTTCGCGGTCGAAAAATTCATAGCGTCGTTTTGAAAATAACATTTCAGACATAATGGCTTACGGCATTTCATCCGTCGGGATTTTGCCGTGTGATTAACGGCTAATTAGATTCGCCGATATTGATTTTGAATAACACTTAAAACTTTGAATTAGCTCTCGAGTAGATAATGAAAGAGCTTTTCCGACGGACCTTTCGAAGATCTCGTTGGGTTTTGAATGGTCATTAGGGTCATTATGGTCATTTGATGAAAAGCCTCTAATTGTTCGTGTAATAATTTACCTTATATATGATGGGAGATGGAAAATATTAGAATATAAAGATGATTTTGTAATAGATGTTGTAGTAAAAATTTTAAATCCATACTTTTTACTAACATTTAAATTTGTAAAATAAGTTTGTAAAAGAAAACAGTACAGATATAACAATCACTTTACATTGTTTACTTAACTACTTTTCTACAGCAACTTATTAAAAATTAGAATATCTAATTAATATTTCACCATTTCATTTTTTTTTTTTAGTATTTGAATTTTGATGTTTCAATGACTGAACACAAACGCGCAAAATATAAGACATGTATTGTACTGTTTTACGTAATTTACAATGTTTTTATAACACTCAAACATATCTCCACGGCACTTCGAAATTTAACCATATTACAAAAACATTTTGAGTAGAAAAACTTTGCGAAAACCTACACCACGAAATTGGTTCTTTACACGAGTAGAGAGAAGAAACTATTTCCGTTTCGATTTAAAGATTTATCTCTTGTAAAAAATATGTTTCCATTTTCACTAAAATTTTTTCGTACCGAAAGAGAGTTTCAACGACCTGAAGATACTGTTCTCGTGATCATACGCATTTTGTATTCCTATATTGTACTGCATAAAATGTAAGTGACGTCGAAAGGAGAGAATGAAGAACGTCCGAAGAAAATACCGGGAGGATAAGAAAATTAATATCATCCCTTATGGCGATACAAGAGTTGCTCCGAGATAAATGAAATTTATAAATAAATAGATAAAATAAGAAGGAAATAAAGCGGGGCAGTAGTGAAATAACCGCGCCAACTTGGGCTTTAGCGGCACGTAAGCAGTATTTTACGGTAAGTATGTGGGGCTGTTGGTTTGTCCAAGGAAACCCGTCAGAATACATGGAAGACGAAAAGGAAACGTGTCGCGGCGCGGTAGACTGGGGAGGGGGAGGGCGGCAGGGCGGCGTGGAAAATAAAATAAAATGCCGAGGCGAGGTTTGTTACACAAACCGGAAACCCCAGTTGCATACTTATTCTAGCCATCTATGAGATTCCTTTTTCTCGTCCTCCTCCTCCGCACCGTTTTCTTCCTCGTTTTAACTCGCGTTACATCCACTTACGTTCTCGGTCGCAATCTTGGCTTGTTAAAAAAAAAAAAGAGGAAATTCGTCTGAATGGCCGTGACAAGTCATTTGGGAAATGATAAAGACTTTTGTTATACTTTGTGCCGGCTGGTGTTTGCTTATGAAAAGGAAAGAAAAAAAAATACTTTGACGGTAATGACGGTATTAACTTGATAATGACGACGTGCTCGCGGAATTAATATTCAAAGTTTCCTTTATTATGTAAATAGCTGACGCGTTACGTACTGAATTTTGAATTACCGGCTTAATTGACGTTCGGCTTATTAATTTATTGTAAAATACGTGCTCGGACGACCGTTATTGAATGCTCGTTGTATGTCGCCTAATTGGATTAGAAATTGAAAGAGTGCAAGTCGAACTTGTTGAGTAGGTTGTTTCAATTATGAAGATTTTGTTTCGTACTCTGAGGGAACTAATTGGTATTGTTTGAAATGGTACCGCAAAATGAATGGCGAAATCAGTTTAGGTGTAGCAAATCGTACGAATTGTTCGAAATTGTAAACGTAGGAAAATTTGTATGACGAAATGAACAAAATCAAGCTTTGATGAAATGAAATGGAATATTGTATAAAAGTATAAAATCTTTAATATTTTTGTTCATTTTGTTTTGAAATGATATATAAAAATTTATGAATAAATAATTACCGGATGTTTATTTTTAATTTACATACAAGCATATTAAATGTTATTATACTCTTGAATTCTTATTTTTATTATAATAATATAATTTTTATATTATTATTACATCAATTTTACATGAATTATTTATATATGTTTATATAGCTTGCAATGATTTGAATTAAAAAAAAAAATTCTAATATTAAAATTATTATCATCTTTTACTATTAAATAATTCTAAGTTTTGTACTTAAACATCGTTACGCCCTTTGACAAAATAAAACGAATAATTAGTAATCATCAATGGAAGTGCACTCGATGACTTTCATCGAGTGTGCGCACAGGAATAAAAATAGACAGTAATTGTCGGTCTTTAATTAAAAACATTCAACTGAAGTTGCCGTCGAAAATAAATTGAATCCAAGATAAATGGCGGTCTTCGCCTGTCCGGTCGTCGCCTTAACAGTCCTCAAGTTAATACATTCGCGAAATATAAAGCAGATATGAGGATTTCGTATTAAGCTTTGTCGCGTGAAAAATCGTCCGCTAACATAATACGCCGATTCTTCACGGTTATTCATGATGCAATTTACTACATTTGACGCTCATTTTCTGACAAAGGGCCGATAAAATATCGTGCGGTATTTGTATACCAGCTAATATGCATTTTTTTTTGTTTAATTCTTTACTGATTACTTAGAAGCAACGTTTGACGTTTGATATACAACTTCCGGTTATTATTGTTTCAAACTACGTCTTATTTTCCAATTATTTTATAATTCAATACTTGTTTAGTGATATAACATATTTTTGCTAATGTGAAATACACGTCTCTTTTTTGCGTAGACGTAAATACGCAAATTAGAAAGTACAAAGTAATTTGCATATTAACGTTCAAGAAATATTAATTACTTCCTGTCATATATTTCCACGAAATCGCAAATTTTCGTATTTATTTCAAAGTTCATTATGCCAGACCACGCGATCGACATTGTCCATGACAATTAGCGTGAGTTCGCTAATTGTAATTAAGGTCATCGACGTGAAAGATAATTACTCCCTTGAGTTATGAGCTATTTCCTGCGTTAAGTTGGCGCTTACGCTTGGGTTTACGCGTGTTGACACATTTCAAATTAGCGTGCATTAGAATCTTGACAAATAATTCGCACAGTTGGACTAGACAATCAGAATAGAGTCAGTCTAATCTTTTTACTGTGCGTACATTTTTTTATGCGTTTTATATATGGAGCAAATGAAGTTCAAGTACGAGAAGAATAAAAAAACAGACCAATTTTTTTATTGATACAAATAATGGCTTGCTTATTTTTAATATTTGGAATTCGTACTTGTATACAATTTAAAACTTGTGTATTTGTCAGGTGAGGAATTTCAAGCATATATTTTTTTTCATTATGAAAATCTTGAAAATACAGTTGAAATTTATTAATTATCAATCTTCAAATTGCCAATTAATCATTACTATCCTTGTCGTACGTGACTGAATGTCATCTTGCTATACTTGTTTACTCGCGTCTTCTCGTTTACTTTTCGTGTTTTAAAATAAAACTCAGTCAAGGCACTTATTTTTTACATTCCATTTTTTCAAACCTCCCAGCATTTTAACCGCTCGTAAATTGGACGAAGAAAATTCCAAAGCAAAAAGCAGAAGTTCAATAAGCTAAGACTTTATAATAATTAAAAATAAATAATTCAACGAAATTTGCCTCGAGTTTGTGTACCACGACTTCACTGAGGATATCAAGAACGTTGAACGGCATCGCAAAGGCGCATGAATTTTCTAGCGGCCGATTTCGAATGGAAAACTGCGCCGATTATTTTATTATTAACGCGTTCGCGCTCCCTACTTAAAAACTTTTGATCTCGAGACTGAGTGATCGGCTAAGCCGCTTGTTTGCCTCCTCATCACGCCGTGCACCTTATATTTCTCGCCGCGAAACTTGCCATGAATTCTCAATCTTTCAGCTCGGCAAGTTTCTTAATTCGCAGCTCCTGTTGAGAAAAACTCGTTTCTCGTTTCCGTTATGAACTTGCCCACCGGAGCATCTAAGACGGTAAGTAGAGAAACTGTCGCTCAGATGCGACTTCACAATCGACGTCTTGGACTTGTTCTCTTTTTTTTTTTTTTCTTTTTTTTACCGTTTTCCGCCAAAGTGTTCCACCGAAAAACCGCAAACTAATTTTCATTTCAAACAAGTTATTCATGCCACATCAATGGCCGTATAATGACGATACTCGGTGCGAAATATTTTCGCGGAGGATGCGTAGAAAGTTTGCTTCGTTGATAAATCAACGAATTCTTGGGTGCTTTTTATGTTCGCGGAAATGCTGACTGTAGGAGACGGCCCTCAAATTTCGTTAACAAAGTGGAATAAGTTATTTGGTGTCAACCGTTGCAAAACATATTGTTCACGTACCACTTATCACAGGAGAATTTCAGTTATAAATAAATTCTGCTTGATAAATGGGACATGTAATATATATTGATATATATAATATAAATAAAATATCCTTTGGCTACAAATAGATTTATATTGCAATAAATTAATAATTTTTAGAATGTTTTAAACTGAAATACTGCTGTTTGTGGTTAAAAACCGCAGATTAGCGAGTAAATACGTTTTGCATTCTGTTAATTTATTAACATTGCAAACGAACCATATTCGAAATGCGAGTTCTGTAGCGTAAATTAAATATTGATGTGAAGTGTAAATGGACTTACCTCAATGATTCGCGATTTGTTCAGAATTCTATTCCCGGCTGGCTGAAAGCGTTCCATATCGCGCAAGATGCCCCGCACACTGAGATCACTAGCATCGATTAGTCGAAAGGCCGTAATATTAACTAAGTTATATTTGAAGTCCTCCAGGTCGAATGTTTCGATGTCCTGATTAAAAGAAAAATTAAACATTTATTACAATGTAATTTATTTTGTTTAATTTATTTTAACAGGTTCGATTGAATCTAGTATGAAATTACATAGTCTATTTAAGTATTAATATTCTTTCTCATTGACATTATCGATTACAAAGTAGATTTTTTAAGAAGATTTTAGCAGTAAATAAGTGTATATATGATTGCAGTAAGTAATTTCTAAAAATATATTACTAAATTATTTATTTCACACTGACCGAGGTATTGTTTAATTTAATATGTTATCACAATATGCATGTAAAATTTCCAACGTTTATTAGTAAACGAAAATTAATTTAATAAAATAAGTTGAAATCAAAGCAAAAAATTTTACTTACTAAAACATTAATGTATTTAAGATTGTTTTTACAGACATATTCAATAACAAATACAAGTGTTTTTATTTCAAAAAATGAATTAGATTTTATTTTCATTTAGTAATAAACGTTTGAAACTTCAAACCCATAATATTTCAATCTCTTTAATTTACTTGATATGTCTAAATTTATATACCAAAATTACGATTGAGACAAAGATATTTTTAGTAATTATTACAGGAACACAACCACTGTCAAGTTATAAGTGGGGTTCTTTCAAGTAAGAAAATTCTTTCTATTGATAACTTACAAAAGTGGTGAAGAGATAATGGTACTTATAGTCGTTCATTTGCAGCTGTAGGATCTGAAAAACAAGTTTAAAATTTTTTTACGTTTATTAATTATTAATTTTATATTAAATATATATTTCATACTAATTTATTATTTTAATTGTCTCAAACTAATGTTCAAGATAAAATATGTATTTAATATTTCTTTTATGTAGAAAATGATTACAGAGAGTAACTTTGTTTTCAATAATTTCTTGAATCTTATCGTATTCAATTTTTGGAACCGAAACTTCATAATTTCAAATTTCACAAATACCTCCCATTAATATAAGTGAACTGTGATACTATTTCAGTTAGACGATTTGAAACTATTTACTTAATTGTTTGTATCAATTATTAAGTTAACTGTATTACATTTAACATTAAACAGTATTTACCATGCTGAGAAAGTGGTGCATGTTTTCGGTCTTCGTGTCGATGATGAAGTTCCAAATTTCCTTACTTTTAATCTCGCTGAGGACTTGTCTGTACGACTCGGGATCAGCTTTACGCAGATGCACTTCGATGTCTTGCAACTTTCGCGAGCGCACAAGTTCTCGAAGCTTTACTATTCCTGAAAAACAAAGTCCATTCAAAATGACCTGATAATAAATTATTCAACATTTCTTATTGTTAAATTCATGATCGAACAAACGCGTTCGATTTACATCACTTCTTTTCTTTACCTGACTACAAGTCACTTGACTTATCTGATAATTATGGAAAATTATTTAACAAATTAATTTATTAATCCAGTCTCAGTACGATCGTTTTCTCAATATTAAAAATACCACAGTTTTTTTTTACTTCGTTATTTAAAATTTAAAGCAACTTTATTGTAGACAATATTGTTTCGCTAACGAAAGTTGGAAGACTGTAGGCGATTATTCACGCTTATTAATGAAGCCATAATTCCTTAGGTATTTTAGATCTGCCGGTGTTGTGTTTTAAAAAAGTAGACTGCACCTAATTTCTTATGTTTTGAAAAAAAATACTATAATAATAACATAAAAAATAAATAAATAAAACAACATTTGAAATATTCTAAATTTTCTTATAAAAATTATTTTGTAGTTAGAAATTACTTATTAATTGAAAAAAAATAGACAAACAAAAAATTAAAACTCATAAAATTAGTCATCAATCACCTCACTCGAGTAATACTAAACATGTCTCGATTAACATATCATTATATACGATTTCCACAATGAAGTGAAATGATTGTGAATTTAATCGTACCGTTTATTGTAGCATACTCAATATCTGTTATTGAATACTGATGACGCAAAGTGACAATTTAAACAAGAACCATCCGAAACATTATTCCAATTTTGGCTATCTCTTATCAAAAGCGTAGGCGTCGATTAAATGAACGGAAACCTCTGAATCACGATGATCCGATGAAATCAATACCTCTAGTGCAACACCTAAATAATCAAGGTATCATCTCAACTTGTAGGTCTTCGCGCGGTTTGCTCCGGTTCGTTTCCTTCAACTTTCAAGTTTTTCGAGAAATAGCCTCACTGCGATGAAATTGTTTTCATAATGCAATGAAAACGATGTCGACGTATAGTTGATTTTAAATAATATAAGATTATTACAGTTCCTGTATTTCGTAGTAATAATATTTGCAAATTAGAAAAAATACTATTCTTACAATTATTTACTAATTTAATATTTCATGAACAATTGTATAACTGGTTATTTTAACATTATTTAAAAAATGATTGTCATTTGGTATGCAATTTATTTAATTATATCTTCGATTGTAAATACATAAAACTTAAAGAATGTTATATTTCTTTTTATCAAATCATCAAAATAATGAGAAATTTTTGATTGATTTATTTACAATTAAATTTTTCATAGTGTAGTAAAGACCGATATTTTATATTCGTTAGAAAAAAGTGAATCGTTATGCAATAATATTGTACTAATTAGTAAAAACTTATAAATCAAAGATGTAACTTGTTTATTGACACTGTTACGTCATTTGATTAAAAGATTGCAAGCAAAATGTATTAATTATTTTAATTACAATAAGCCCGATTTTCGAAGAACTACAGCAGTATTCTAAATGTTATCTCTGTCTTCATTAATTCTGTAAAAACGACATACATTGGACAATCTTTCATCGTACTTCGGTCTTACTATCCGACGTTTCGATCGGATTTAATTGATCAAGACTTGCCGAGTCGCGTTTGGTGCATTATATTTTCATTGTCTCTTCTTACACACTATCTTGTATCACGATCTCGTAAAAAACATGAATTGTTTCTTGTAAAATATTTTTCGTTTCCAGATTTAAACCCTATTATCACAATATTACGTATCTTTCATTATATAAATAAAATTGTCATGAAACACATATTAAATCCGAACTTAAGTAAGTCGCGAACCAAAAGTTATACGATGTGAAAAACATTATTTTTTAAGTGAACAGAAACAAACATTTGGTACTTTCTCTCTCTTTTTTTTTTATTTTCATAATTCACGTTCTTTTTTTATAATAAACGTTTTCATAATTTAACAAATATTGTTTGAATGAAAAACTGTAATGAATTAATCTTACTGTTAGTGCCTCAAAAGTAAAAGATTTTAAAATGAGACACGCGTTTTTGCATTGACATCACCAACATTTTCTATAAAAAAATTGAGAGCTTAGCGTTATCTCAAGGTAATTCTTCGTCCTCTATCCGTCTCTTTCTTACTCAAAGATTTTCTAAAATCTTCTTTCTCTACACGTTACAATACATTTTCTCACCTGAATTATTTATACTTTTCTGTTAAAATATTTTATTTTCAATTCCGAAAGTTTTATTTTAAGATATATCAAGACAAAATTTATCTTCGATTAAGAAATTTCTTTATCTAGTTAAAACAAATTTTGTGCGCCGCAAAGTTGTAGCAATCATTGCAATTAAACTGATAGATGGCAGAAGAAAAGCTCCCCTCACGGGATAGGTCTGATTCGCTTGATTTTGCAATTCGACCTGCTACGTCGTTCAGTTCACCCGTACGTACGTGTACAAATGCAGGTGTGTACACGTAATTGACATTCAGCCGGACGAATTCACCGCGGATCTCGGGCGCCAGCTTTTATACTCCGGCGCACTTCAAATACCGTTTTACATCGACCGTGGGATAAAGAATTGGAGTTACTTTGTCAACGAATTACTCTTTTAATGACAACGGCAGTTCCTTTTAACGAATACTACGACGAATATTTATTCGAAAGCAGTTACGTCTCGCCCTTCCTTGGTTATTCATCGCTCGTTAAGGCAACCCTGTCGCAACGATAACGTTTCTTTTAATTTCCTGATGAATAATAGACTTCTTTTGAAATGTCCTTCGGCCGGCGATAGCGACAGAGATGGTGTATTATTTCAATGTTTTTGAAACAGAACCGAAGGGCAATGTTTTTAAGGTGTTTTCGAAGTTTCAAAAATGAAAGATATAGTAAAAATTAAAGTCTAAATATGTACAGGAAGTTCTGTAAATGTTGATAAAAAAATTTGATATTTTCTTTATAAAATTTCTTTGATTTAACAAAAATACATTAATATCGATGTTTATTGACCACTTCACTTAACTTTCATTATTTTGTGTACTGTTTGATCGGTTTTTTTGCAATTTATAAACACAAATTGTACAATAACTTTTGGAAGTTTCAATTCATATATTATATACGTGCGAAATGTTTTGTTCATGACGAAATTGTATAGTTTTAGATAAATAAAATTGCATCTATGTTACGTATTCCAAATGTAATATACACATTAGATTTGCACATTTTTTCAGTTCCCAATTTTATGGTATTTTATCAGATGGCAAATTTCTAGCTCGAATTATTTTTTAAAATGACGAAACGATATTTATTTTTTTATATTTTTAAAAAAATAAATAACAAATAACAAATTTCGTTTCTAATTTTCAACTCAGATATATTTTGACATTCTGTACATAGCGGAACATAAAAGCGCGTATACAAATAACAGAAAAATATATACAAATGCGTATAAACATAACAGAAGAACTTTTCCATTTTTGTCTCAAAATGCGCATATCCGAGAATGCATTTCAAAAGGTAGCTCTCTTCAACGGCAATTCAAAATCCGACGTTCTTTCTTGGCGGATTTCAGAACGTGACGTTTCCGCGCCGCGTTTTGAAATCCAACGTCGCCGGCAACAATCGTCGATCCGTCGGCACCAATCGATTCAGTCGCGCGGCTCTTCCTCGCCATTAATCAATCAATCGCAATAACGGCCGCCCTCGAGAGCTGCCTGTCAATTCTCGCCCGGGCGATATAAATGACAATTTGATTATTAAAAGGCCGGCTGCGCCGAAGCTGTTCGGAATTTCTCATTTTGCAATCTATGAATTGAATTTACGATTATCCGCCGGTGCCGTTATAACCCGCGTACGTGAGACTCGCGAACAAGTATAATTTCTGCCGACTATTACATCCACGCCAGGGTCGTGCGAAATTCCTCAGACTGCCAGTTTGATTTCGCGTTTGTCCCCGACGCCTCGCGAATCGCCAATGAGACCAACCCCGGTCTATCACCGGCTATTGTAACGTTCTCGGGGCTCTTTTATTCCCGAGGCCAA
This sequence comes from Aradophagus sp. ZL-2020, assembly GCA_022817685.1. Lineage (NCBI taxonomy): Eukaryota > Metazoa > Arthropoda > Insecta > Hymenoptera > Scelionidae > Aradophagus > Aradophagus sp. ZL-2020. Next base: position 10,558 of record JABFOV010002108.1, on the reverse strand, counting down.
CCCCCCCCCCCCTTCCCACCCATCGGAACGCCACTGCGAAATCCAGGCACACGAAGTGCTACGTCATGGGATTTCAACTTTTCAGCGTTCATTGTCTCGACTTCTTTGCCCCGGCGCCGAGTTGTTAGATACACTTTGCTCCGTGACGATAAGACAAACACCGATCGATCGGATTGATGAAGTCGTCTACTACTTACTAGGGGGTGGAATAAAGAAATAACGCGCGGAGGAAAGGCGTCGGTCTTTTTCTAACAAATGCTATGAAGTAACGTTGGTTGAGTTAAAGTTGGTTGTTTTGGTAATACTTAGGGACATTGGATTTTGGAATTAATTCAATTGATAGAAGAATAATAGAAAAAACGTGGAACCATTCTTTTTACAGTCAGTGAATTATGAAAACACGTGTCTTATATCGAATGTTTGAGAATAAAAATAATTTGAATTTATGCATGTGGGACACTTTTAGTATTTTGGATGTAAAAAATGTCTCAACACGAGACATTTATTTTTGTGTATACGGAAAATAGATTATTTGTCTTTGCAAAATCTGTCGTAATTTTCGAATTTTCTCTTAGATTTGGACTTATTTTGAACGACGACGAATGTAAATAATTCGAAAAGTCAATTTCAAAATCAATTTAGAAACAAAGACTTTACTGTCTCGTAAAAAGGAGCTCATTGCGAAGGACAGTTTTGCTATCGAGGCTGCCAATATGTACGCTTCTCTCTAACAAAAGAGCCGTCATAAAAATTACCATATTTTATGACTTATTCACATATAAAACAAGAGAAGTTTCGGGGAGTCATTTCCGAAAAAAAAACGGGCTAGTCAAATGTAAAAAATTGTGAATTCTTGCTTTTATGAGTACAAAGAACGGTTGATATATGTTGAACCGTGATATTAAGACAGCTGCATAAAATGAATGTTGCTTTATATAGAAATTTGAAGCGATTGTTGAGCAATTACATTTTGAATAATTGACGTGCTTTATTCAATTATTTTTAGAAACTATAAAATAATTTTGACCTATTCATTTATTTTACAATCAATTTAAAATTTTGCCTACAAAAATTACCAGTTACACAAACTTCAGAGTCATAGTTGCTTAATCTTTATACTATTTTTTATTAGTAATAACGTTGTTATTAAAAATTTCATAAAAACGAAAAATGTACATTTTAAGATCTGACATCTTTTCCGGAAAAGACATTTATTGAACGATTTTTCGTAGTTAGGGAATAATGATGTGTACTATAAGAACCATTATCTAAAAATATATGAAAGATGAAGAGACGGATAAGTAAGAAAAATGTTAAGGTAGGAAATCTATGACTTCCCTAGTCAAGTGTCGGTTATTATAATCAAATTATTTTAAAGTACATTTAATATCTAAAAAATAGAATATTTGCATACTAATACATATATTGGTGTGTTTTTAACTTAACTACAATGTTTAAAATAAACAAATATATAATATTTATGTGAAAATAATTTTGAAGTATTGCATTTATTTATTATTTACAAATCAAAGGTTTTTGAATAATATGTCAGTTTTTCAAACAATTGTTGAATATTTTTCCCATGAAATATAAGAATTTTTAGTCGAATTGTCAGTCCTTTCAACAGTTCAAGAATATAAGTCTTTTAACATGAAAACTACTATCAAAAATAAAAATAAACTCAACTTAAAATGACGGAATATCGTAGATAAGTTACAGTTTTTATTATTTTTTGATAGTAGTTTTTATGTTAAAAGACTTACATCCTCAAACTGTTAGAAAGATTGCAATTTTTACTTTCTTTTTTCTCTCAGTGTCGTGTAATGGGAAACGCAAGCGAAATTCTCTGAACAAATAATGTCTTTTTACAGTGATTTGATATGTATGGCAATAATGAAAGTAATACAATTTTATATTTGTATTTCATTTCGTTATATAAAATACTCAACAATTCAATTATGTTTTCAAAGTATAAACACAATAGTACCAAAAACAATGCGTGACTATATATTTACACTAAATATATATAAAAAAAATTAATAAAATCTGGTAAATAATAAAAGCAAATGTTTGCAACTGTAAATGTTAAAATGAAATTGAGATTCATTTTGTGAATTAGAAAATAAAAAATAAAACATTTAATGCATCGAAGTATCAAAAATGACAGCGTTCTGTACTTTTCGTTTTGTTGTTGAAATCCTATGAGGGATGCAAGTTTGAAATCGTCATGTTGCAAGAAAAGGAATGCTATATTACGATAAATGCACTTCATATTGACGCAGCAGACGTAAAAATACGTCAAAATCAAGTGCTCTAAAAGCGTATTCTTTCGCCACGAAAAAGAGCGCCGTTCGATTTGAATTCAGATTATTATACTTTAGGACATTACCACAAACGTGTCTTTTGCAAAAGCATTTACGAAAGATCAATCGATGAAAAAGTCTTTGGAAAAAGTTGGACGAACGAATTTCCCTTTTTTCGCATCACCGACGAGCTGTTGGATTTAGTGTTTTTCCATGTTTAAAGTATTTTTGAATTAAAACGCTTTAGTTCGACAACTATCGGCAATCAATTGCTTCCGATAAAGCCGTATCCATGAATATTCACCGGCGGCAAGCGCGTAACTTATATTCCAAGTGCTAAGCAAATAAGTCGTTCTGGCGAAAAAACCAAGGCGACGCCCAACTCGGCGCATCGCAAACACCCAACTCTTATTCGTGAGATTTGTTTTCAATCGCGATGGACGACACATCGCAAACACCGCAGTTTTACACGAGAGCTGCCGAATATCTCAGAGCTTACCTTTAGGGCGGTGAAAAATAATGTTATCGCGAAGTTCAACAAGTGATGACATTTTTGCAATCGTTGTTTATGAGTAATATTTTTTTACTGGAAAGAAATATACTTGCATTCATTCTTTCTACTAGTGGGAAAAGTAAAAGTTTCTCTCCCTAGTTCTGCAAATTATATTTTCTCATTAGTGGAGAAAACATATTTTTTTCTAACCGAAAAAGGCTGAAAAACGTGCTAAGTTTACTGCACTTGTTGAGAAATGGTGTACTTTCTGTTGAAAAAATAAAATATATTGGTATCACTAGCTGAAAATCGGTGGTACCAATGTAATTTTCTTCGGAGATAGGAGAAAATTATTCTCCGTTGGTTTTTGGATCTGTCCACTGATCTTTGAATTTCGTCCTTCATTTTTCCTCTTTTATTCTTTTTTCATCGCCGCTACTATTCTTTTATCATTCTTTAAATTTCACGGACGTGGCCAACACAGTCCTACTAATGCCTCGGAGGAGTGCAGGTTATCCATCCGCATTAAGCCAGGAAGGCACACGTACACGACGATTAGAATGTCCGACGAAAGATTTATCGAATATCCGAAAGCCTCTTGTCTTTCTAAACATAAAAACGCGATTTGCGCAAGAACCTCATTTCGCTCGCGAGATTAAACCTCGTCCTTTCTCGCTGTCTTCCGCGGCCTCTTTCCTTTTCATTTTTTTCTTCTTCTTTTATTTCGTTCGTCGTCGGAATGGATTATTGATGGAAAGAGTCGATGGATTTAGGAGACTCTTGCTCTGCTCACGGGGAAAACATTTCTTCGGCAAGCAGCCGGCCGTATGTCACGGTAAGACAATTGGTCGTCTGGCAGCTTCGTTCAATGATCTCCAGAATAATTGGATTTGACGGACGTTTTAGTTACGGGGGTGGATATTTTCAGCTTGTTTGAACTCGAACGTCATTTATAGTTGACGGAAATTGAGGTTACGATATAATTGTTTTTCTCTAACATTGCAACAGCAGTAATTCAATTTCTACCGTTAATTTCAACAAATTAAAGTACATTTTTTAAGTTGCAGAACACAAAAAAGCTGATTTCAAACGGATTTGTAATTATGCGATGTATATATCTCAGATTTTATGGTACATTTTTTGTGCACTTATACAATTTTGAAACGAAGAACGATAACGAAAATACATTAGTACATCCGATAGTATCTGTAGAATTTACTTTTGATAATGACATAACAAAAAATTAATTAAACATTTTTTTGAAACAAAGTACATTCGATCCGTTAATAACTTCAATTGGTTATCAAAATTACTTTTATATTCGACATAAAACATAAAACGACTTCTCTGAATGTTCAATTCCGAGAACAAATGCCGAAATAAAATATATTTATTTAAACAATTTCAGTCTCTCGAAGCTTGCACATTGTATTTTGCAATGCAAGAGCACAAGAGAGATAAAAAACATCTCGTAACAAATTTTATATTCAATAAAAACTTTCAAGTGACAAAGTGGGGTAACGTGATTGGAAAATGGTATTATTTACGTAATGAAGGTTGATTACGTCGCGTCCTTTGATTTGCGTTTTTATGATTTACGGTGTAATAAATAAAACGCAATTAGTGTTCCTTTGAAAGTTTCGCTTTTCGTCCGATGTACCTGCGTTATCGATCACGTCAGCGATGCAACGAATCATAGATTTTTCACTGCCGAAAGTCCCGTGCATTAGCAGGCGAATTTTTAAATTACTGTCGAACTTTTGCGACACGTTCGCGCTCGTTTACGTACAAATGACTTCTTTATTGCCCGCGGACGGAATAATTTGATCCATTTTTGTCTCGTTAATCAAGTCTTGGTGACTCAGAATGTACGGTGCGAATTTTTTTGGTTGTTTGTCAATGAAACAAGCTCCTTTCGGTAATTAAACTGAATTTGAGTATTCATTCAAAATTTAAAAGATTTTTTAAAAACTCTTTCAAAATTGAATGAAGATTTTGACTAATTCAAAAGCATTTATGAAAACAGTTTTATTATTCGTTTTTTAAACTGCACACACTCGTTACTCTTTTACAAATTAAATGAACTTTTATACAGAAAAATAAATTTAAATGTCTAAACAATATTGTCTGTTATATACTCGAAAAACTATTGCCTCGTTTCTATATAACTCTGTTGCTTGAAATGTCAATAGCCTCCAATTATCACGTTTTGAGATAGTTGTTTTTGTAGTGTACTTAGTATTGATTTCAATCAAACATGTACATCTCATATTAAATTGATATTGAATAAACATTATTCTTAATTGTTGATTCTATCTTTCATGACTAGTATATAATTACTGGTATATAAATATTGTCTAGCAAAAGTCTGGGTTATAATCACGAGATTATAATCTGCCTGCAATCTCGAGATTGTTTTTTGTTTCGCTGTTAACGTAATTAAAGCTTGAGTGAAAATTTTTGAATTAAAGAAAACATTTTGGATGAAGAAGGAATACCGTGTAGATTTTTTCTTCAAATGGTTAAGAACTTTTACTCAACTGTTTTTTTTTCTTTTTTTTTTTCAAAGATATTAAATAAAAATTAATGAAATTTCGCTATATTGATAAATACTTACCATAGTCGTCTTCGTAGATAATGGCTACTTTTGTCCAGTTGAGGAAAGCCATAACATCTTGGTAGGCCGTGTTGAGCAGAAATTGTGCGGGATGTAAATTGATGCTGAATTCCCTCGCCTCGGTGTCCAGGTCCAGCCTGGCTTCTAAGTGCGGTATGTCGAGAGCGTCGCAAATGCTATGGATGTGCTGTCCAAGGATGGGATCCGAAGGACCGAAAACCGCGTGCACGCCGAACTTCACCTGTTGACAAGCTACAATCACACGTGCAACTTTAATACCTTTTGTTCGCCAAAGTTTAACGTGAAAAGCAATATCGCATCGTCGCTTTGTAGTTATAAATTTTCATTGTCTAATATTGTTGAAATATCAACATTGTAGCTTAATTATATTCATAACCGAAAAAGACAAAAAAAACAACTTAGACAATATCGAAGTTTCAAAATTGGTTTCGTCTATGGCAATATGATCCTTGCTATCTTCCTTATATGCATATAAAGATAGTTTTACCTTTTTTTTCACTCGAGTCTGTTAGACCCAGACGATTTTTAAAGGGTTAAATTTTTTTTTTTAATGTTAATTGTTCAGACGAAAAATGGAATATTATTATTGATTTGTTTGATTAATTATTGGTTTGTATTTGACTTTTTGAACTTTTTTATTTTAACGTTATTTGGCGAGTATTTTTGGTAAGCCAATTCAACAAAAGTATTTAATATAATTTGAGAATTATTTATTTCTGATTGATCATCACGATAATAACGTCCGCTCATTGAATAAAGCGACATAACAATGCATAAAGGATGTATTTATTCAACCAATATCGACGCTTTAGTACAATACGTAGACACTCTGTTATGTATATGAAAAAATATAAAACTGGTGGAACATTAGAGCTAAAAGCATTTAAAGCATTCATCCGCAGCATATCAGTTTATAATTACTGATGAAAAATTTAAAAACTCCGTGTTTGTTATATTATAATTGATTGAGTTCAACCATTAGTGGGATACTAACGAACCATTGTAAATAATAAATTATTGAAGTGTAACTTACGTGAATTATTTAATTATACATTCATTTAATTATAAAGCCTTTTTTAACTGTAAATGGGAATTCGTTAAAATTAATCATTTGTTGAAAACGCACGTATTATTGAATTAACTTTGATCAATTTTATCATAAATTTAATGCGTGTTCTGTTATTTGTCAATAAAAATTCACTTATTAATGAATCATTAAATTTTGCATTACGTTCAGAAATCGCGTTAACCACAGATTTATGCATAAAAAATTAAAAAAAAAAAGTATAAAAAGTTGTATTTGTTGACAAAACTACGATGATTCTTGATTAGTAATACATTAAATGGCAACTAAATTTAATAAAAATGTCATATTTGGTTATAATGACGCGTATGCAAAATTCTGATGTAATGGTAGAAAATATTATTGCGTTAGTTGTAAAAAGTTTAACGGCGCTCCATTACAACAAGGGATATTGACGACATAGAAAACCGCAATTAAATCCAAACCATTTTCAGTTTTTAAGTAAAAGTACATCATTTTACGACGCCCATTACATTCTGCTGTACGATTTGTCGAAACATTTCAGTTCCTCCTGCGAAATGCAGTTGTTTTAACGGGGCCGTTGCGATTCAACGTTAAAACATATTTATTGCACGCGAAAATCCAGACGATGGCACTAAGTGTAAACCTTACGAATAATCTCATTCGCAAATTCATCCGTCTGATGATTTGTATGCGATTTGAAATAAAAATTGTTGCAAAACGTATTACTCGAGTTGTGTTTTTGTTCGAGTTTTAGTTTGCGAGATTTACACAAATATAAACTTTGTTCCTAAAAAAAAAAAAGAAAAAGAGTGAAAACAAAGGTATGCTTTTCTTCTTCAATCGCAGGCGGTGATTGTAATAACGCGAAGATTCAAGACGCCTGATTATTTCGCACGGTAATCATCTAATGCAAATGACCGAATGCGAAACATTTCTTTTATGGGGCTCATTAAAGTTACGAAACATATAAAGCGTAACCACTTTGCGGCCGGAGTTTGCGCTCATGAAACGCGTGACCTCGGATGTTGGCAGTTATCTTAGCCAAGTTAAAGGGTTGTTACGATATCAAGAGAACGGTATAGATCTCTCGGTAACATCACATCTTCTGTTATTGTTGGAATATTCACGCTGTGGTAATTACTTCGCGACAATAAACATTTAACTGTTCTTGTTACTGAAATACGGTTAAATTGTTGAATAAAGAAGTGCCTTACTGATCGTTCTGTGAACAATTTACTGCTGCTTTTTTCATTCTGGACAATTGATCATTGGTAAACGAGTATTACTTCAAACGGTTTGCAAAATTTTAAGAGAAGAAAAAGTGACGTCAATTTGTTATAACAATCACATTAATTTTTACGTATTATTAAAATCAATTTTATGCATAGTCTATGATACATTGAGAAAAATAGATGTTTTAAAAGACAATCTGCAGAGTTAGAAAATAGATAATTGAATTGATTTTCAAGCTGGTTGATATTGATGTATTTCATACACTCAGTATTTACATTGATTATTTAGATTTATAATTTCTTGTCTTGCTACAAAAAATTCTTAATTATCTTTATATATTCCAATTGAATATGGTCATATTAAATAAACGTATTTTCTGTTTTCTTTTTTGGATGATTAGATTATCATTAAATTATACCTTATTTATTTACACATTTTCAGTGAATAATATATTAATAATAAAATAATAATAATCCATTTGTTTAATGTACATTTTTCTTCAACAAAAATTAGTCTACTTGATTCAAGAAGAATTCTTTTAATTTAATGGAAGTTTCCCGAACATTGTTCTCAATATAATCACAGGAATCGGAGTATTTATGTAATTTAAAACTGATTAATTTCATTGATTTGACTGAACTTATTCGTACGACCGTGGTTTGCGAAAAAAAATCCATCGCCGACTGAACCTTGATCTAAGTTAACAATTTCTTTGTCTCCAGTCACATTCATTTTCAACTACTTAAGTCCGAGGAATGCCGCTTATTTCTTTGTTTTCTTTTTGTATTTCAAGTAGCGAGACAGCGAGATAGAAGAGAGCGGACGTAATTAAGACTTAAGCTGTGACAATTAAGACACTGTTACGGTCGGGGTGCGAATTTTTCCACCGGCGTCGTTTTAAAGCAGCTGCCGTGGCACGTCAAGTGCCGAGGAAAAGCGCTCGAGCCGAAAACCCGGCGAAACTAGTTAAAAAGTACAGCCGTATCAGCGTGTTCCTGGAAAAATATATTTCCGGCAACATGAAGTCCTTTCGGTTGCGTATGACACGTCATTTGTTCAAGAATGCACGTCGGATTTTTATAAATTTCGCACGACGCGCGATAAAGGCAATCCCGCAAACTTTGCTTTGATCGTGCACTTTTTACGAAATTTCATCTGACGTCAGTTTAACGGGATAAATCGAAATAAGTTTGCATCAAATTTACAAAACCGCGATTGGCGAGCGCACGTATATAAGTAATTAAAGTTTGTTAAAATTAATCCTCCTGCGTAATTCGTTCGGTGAATGTTTAACATTACATTTCTTGAAACGAGATTGCTATGAATTGATAAATTTGTACGGAAGAAATTCGGAGAGTTTGTCGGGACGATAAAGTCGGAGATTTGAGTTTATTTTCGTTGTTTTAGATTTCAGCGTGTCGACATTGTCGACTTTTCCTTTTTATTTAAATTTATTTGCTTCTGAATAAAGATATTTTACCATGAATGCATGAATTTTGTCATAAAAATCATAATTAAGATGTTTTATTTTTTACATGAAATCCTTCTTCAATCCTGAATTTAATAGTAAAAAAAACCTTAATCGATCGTTAATCAATTATTTCAAAGATCAATTAATAACAACTGTTATTATTTGGTTAAATTGATCTTTTTAAACTTTTTTTCAATTGGTCGTAGTTCTCATTCATAGCAAAAAAATTGGCCAAGACATGGAATTTAATATGATCATTTAAGGAATGAAACTATAATACATCATCTAATTATGATATACAACACAACCATCATAAAGTCTAGATCGATTCCTAAGAATTCTATCTCATCAAACTAAATTCCTTATCCTTCGACACGGATTTTCGTTAACGATCGAGTAATCGTTCGAAAGCAAAATTATATTGTTACGACTGCAACACATTTCTCAACGTCAAAAGCAGCTCCTTAATGAATTCTCACGCGATGAATGTAAACTCAAACTTTATTGAGAATTCAATTTACCTCGCAACACTGTACCCAACGTCGCACAACTTCTTCTAATAAATCCAGCGAGACTGATTTTTATCGGCGCGTGATTGAAAATTAATCGAAGTAAAAGAAATGCGCGTTGCCTTGGTCCGCGCGCATTTACGAGCCTTAACTGCGTTTGAAAATAGTGATAAAATTGTCCTGTAATAACATCGTTTCCACGTTTTACTGTCGCGCGGCGATAAAGCGCCGTCGGCGCGAAATTTATCAACGATTTTCCTAATTACATCGCCGCGATGGCACGGTTTCTGACGGGCGGCGGAAAAAGGTGGCGGGCACGGATTGAAAATCGGCCGAGCGCACGCGCGCTTTACGGTCGCCGGGCCGAGATCGAACGAGATTAATCCCGGAGGTACGGCCGGCCGAATCTCTCGGAAGCCGGTGAGCAATGTTTCCGCGTTTTCATCTTTCGAGATAACATCTCGTTACCGGTTGATCTATGTAACGCAGGGATTACAATTTTATTGCCCCGCGCGCCTGAGCGCCGCCGTAAAAATGAAGTGAATTCAAATCGCTAAATCCGTTTTATTTCATTACGCCGGCCAACTTTACGGCGCCGTGTGCGTGCCTATCTCGAAATAAAGTAAATACATAAAATTTTCGTTATAAAGTTTCGTCCCCGGGCGATAAGTATCTTTGAGAAAATGAAACACGTGAATTACGAGGCGGCGCGCGTGAATTGTATATGGCCCGCGTCCAAATTATATCGGCCGTACGAAATTTATCGTAATATAAACTTATTGTAATAACAACTCCGGGGAAAATGAAGTCGTATCGTATATGCGGTCCGTATTCAAATATTATGGACCGGTTGAATTTTACGT
>JABFOV010002107.1:0-21354 GCA_022817685.1 Aradophagus sp. ZL-2020 | reverse complement strand
ACTCTACAATATTAGATAAGAATAACATAGATGGTGGAACGTAAGAAGACTTTACAATAGTACTTAAGTCTTTGTTTTTATAAGAGAAGCGGAGAGAAGAGAGGTAGAGAGGGATCGTGGGCGCGGAGAGGTGTATAAGAGAGAGGGGAGAGAGAGAGAGAGAGAGGGGGAGAGAGAGAGAGAGAGAGAGAGAGAGAGAGAGAGAGAAAGAGAGAGGGAAATTTTAAGCGATTTATTCGTGAGGAAAACTTTCACTCTGACAAATTTATAACAAATTTTATTCCATGCATGGATTAACGTGAATAAAGTATGTTTAAATTCTTTGAACAATTCCAAGAATTAAAATACTAATAGAAAAAAAAGTACTTTTTTGAGGCTTAGTATATTTGATGATATATTGCGATCATGTAATAAAATATGAGCATCATTTCTATTCTCAAATGTAAATAGATTAAAAGATCTTGCAATAAATAATTGCTAAAAAATGCGTTTTCACGGTCTTTAAACAAACGTTTCCAACTTTTGTACAATTTGTACGGGGACATTCATTGGTAGAATAATTTTATATGAAAAAAAATCAAATACGATTTCAATAGATCAATCGGGTTACGAAAGTCAATTACCAAACCGTGGATGTGATTCGCTTTCATCGAAATGTAATTGCAATTTAAATTTTAACTACCCGACATCAAACGTAAATCGTCAAATATCTATGTTTACGGATCAAAAAAGCCGATTGCGTGTGTATACAACGTGAACCGCATTTTCATGGTAGGTTTCGTTAGTACAATTTTAATTCGTACACAATGACAATCATGTGTAAGAAGTTTCCAATATTTTCTAATAAATTTTAAATTAAAAGAAAAGTTTTTCTTATGTATTTTTTTGAACAACTTCAAAAATATAAGATAATGTAATACGTTTTATATTTATTATATCGATATTTTGCTCTTTTTTATACTTGAATTTGTTGATGAAAAAAGACGCATACGTTGAAAACTTCGTACACATTTTACAACCACTTGATTCCGAAAGCACAGAGCACACTTCACTCATGGCGCATAGTCGTCATATTTAGTCACCATTTAAAATTGTATTAGATAATGCGTAAATAAAATCGTTGCATCGTTTCATAACTTTTTCATGCACGAATTGTTGTACAGCCTTCGTTTTCACTTTAAAAACAAATGTCTCGTTTTCCAAAAGGTTTCAAAACGAGATAACATTTTTGTAGTGTTCCCATAAACTGTCAAATACATATAAACCGTGCTGTATTTATATGAAAATCTCAACACAACTATTTCTCACCTGTAAAGGTGCATGGAAATTCACATTAAGTACATACGTGATTGCATGTTATTTTTTAAAAATAATATCACCGTTTTGCGTGTATTTAAATTTTATCCTTGTTTGCTTTTAGCATAACCAAGCCAAACTTACTTAGTGTATTCCCTCAAGAGGACTAAAACTTTTATATCGATATAATTCTGGTCCTCCATATCCGTACAGCAAACGGCCTCTTCCATTTTCGTCGTAATATGGATACCGATATTTGGGCCTGTTAATTGAAAATGATTCAGAATTTGATTCACTGCAAATATTGTGTTCATTAAAATGTTCAAAACGTACTTGTTTTTGCATACATATTTTTTTTAGATCAATTTTCTTTTTATTATAATAATTTTGATTATTAAGACACTGTACTCAAATTCAACTAGAAAAATACTAATTTTAATTTTTTCCTTTCTCTTTTACAACTCTACAATGACAAAATTTATTTTCGAAATTTAATTACATAATTTAATAATGACTTGAAAATTGGTAAAGCTAATTTCATTTCCCTGGTTCAAAGCATACAAATCCCATTAAAGAAACTCATTTATAAATTTCTGTGACAATCAGCTTTAAATCAAGGGTAATCAACTAAAATTAGCTTTACTAATTATCATTACTCAAGTAAATGAGATAAAATTAACTTAAAACAAACTTTTGCTATAACATTCTTTATATTTATTTTAAATAAGGTTTTCGACAGCGATTTCTTTGTAATTCGTCTGAATTTATGCAAAAACAATAATTGAAGCATACAATGTAATTACTTGCCTTTCAAAGTATTGAAAATTAGGAGCCTTTGGTTGTGCAAAAGTTGCCATACACTGACAGAAACAAGATAACGCGACGATTATAGCTGCGATGAACTGAAAAATCGTTAACGTATTTAATGTGCTTAGCCGCATAATTGAATTATAAAATTTTGCATTTCACCAAGTCGAAAGTAGAGTTGGCTTTTAGATTATAATTCGGTAAACTTTAGACTATAATTCTTTTAAAGTTTATAACGAACGCAATGAAATGTCATCTGTATTCATTGTCACTGTTCAAATAAAAGTTTCACAAAACGGAATTGTTGTTTTTAATTTACTTGCCAATTTTTTCTCGCACAAAATTAACCGATTACTGCTGTCAAAATCTGCGAGTTAGTAAGTACTTACGCACGTAAATTTCCGCATGGTTTTGTTTGCAGTTCAATTTTGAATGTGACTTAACAAATCTCACTCTTCTCACTTTTCAATAATAATCGTAATAATAATCACTTTTTTGTTGTACGATAATCAAGAACAAAATAATAACATAAATTAGAATATTAAATATTTGCGACTAACATTCGAGGACGGCCAAAGAGCGAGTTCGACTACTTTCATTTCCCGTGCAGTCATGACGTTTTCTCTCTCGCTTTGAAATCCAGCGATTTCATTAGCATTATTATTCGCTAGCGTCCCTTCCATAAGTACACTTAGCCAATCGTGAGGCTGCGCCGGCGAAAGTTCGCAACCTATCTCACGTTGAATGGCACGTACACACCTCTCACTCTCACTTTCCACGCGACTTTGTGCTCAGAATGATACGTTTCTTTTGGAATTGTTCTTCTGACGTAACAACGGAAATTATGAGATTTAATGATGAAAACATTTTACGAAAATCGGATCAAGGTTTTCTTCTGAAATGACTTTAATGGTGCATCAACTTTGAATTGTTGATTTGTTAATACTGCCGAGACTGCATTAGTTCATTTCAATAGTTTTCATAGATTGTTTGATATTTATTATATGATAAATTGTTACTATTTTTATATTAGAATTATAAATTTTGAATGCAAATTTTGTCTTTGAAGTATTAATGACTTATGTCTGAATGATGTATCTACAAATGACTCTTATCATGGAGATTTTATTCATGTTTTTTGCACTTCACTTTTTTGTTTCCTTTCTGGAATGGAATTTCATGGTAATTTAGTTTGTTTTGAGTGATGTAATTCTTATATTATAATGAATGTCGAGTTTTCATTAGAATGTTGGGTCTTTTATTGAATTTAATAAAACAGAATGTTTCAGTGTAATATTTGATATTTCAAAGTGTATGAAAAATACAAGGATATATTATTTAACAAAATGTTAATAAAAAATTGAATTATTTCTATTTTAATATATATTAATAAGTTAGATGTAATTTTTTATTTTTTTAATGACACTTTTCTTTGAATTTTAATTTTCTATATGCAGTAAAGTGTTTAATGTGATGTACGTAATGATTTACATCGCTATATTAATACTTAATTGAACAGTGCAAATTTAAGGTCCTGAATATTCTGCACCAAGCCCTAATCGTGCTATCAAATCCATTCCTTTTTCGCCATTGTCTTTTTCATATTGAACTCTTCGTTTCATTCCTAAATTTGGATCAAAGTTCCATTCAGTTTTCTATAATAAAAATAAAAAAAATATTAATGAGGAAATAATATGAATGACATAATAATAAATAAAATAATATTGTTTTGAATATATATTTATTACATTTAAAATAGGATAATTTTTTAACTGAAATTGAGATAATAGAAAACAAACTTACCTCATGTGCAAAAGGTACAGCGGCGACATTCCATTGTAAAAGATCGTGAATAATTGCTAGGGGACTTATCACTTGCCCAAATGACCCAGTTGAAAATATGAATAAAAATACCTACATTGTACAGTTTCGTTGAAAAAAGAGGTGTACTTTGTTTGAGCAAAAAAAAAAAAAAAAAATCAAAGGTTCCAAGTTACACAATTGTTAGACAGTTTTGTAATATAACAATGACAATTTAATTTACCCAAAACAGTTTGACATTCATACTGACGAAGTGTACAAACTTGGAGCTACTTTTCTGGAAAGATAACACAAGACTGTCAAGTTATGCGAGAACATAACATAACATAGGACGCCAAGTCAGATGTGACGTAAAAAGTGAAAGCGATAAATTACTATATTTGAAATACAAAAATATCACAAATTTGACATTTTTGTAAGGTTAATTGAAATTATCAATAGTTATGATAATTCTTTTTTCTTTGATAAGACTTTCATCTTCACTTTTTTGAAAAATGACGTTTTTGTATAAACACTAATCCTGAATAAAAGTTATACCTATTTAGTGTAATTTTGATGAAATTAAGAAATCGATATTTAATGATATAAAATGTATAATTGTTTTATGGAACAATGAAACTCCGTTGTTTAATTATGTACAATATTATGTTTATTATAATTTGAAAAAGGATGTCCACAAGATTTATTACATCATGAAATTATAAAATTTAAATGTTTAGCACTTCGGTGGTAATAAGAAAAAAGAAGTATAAAGAAATCAGACTAGAACATAAAATGTGACAGTAACAAGTGCTTTCGTTCTTTGTCGTTTTGAAATAAGAAGTAACAAGATTAGTTGCTTAAAAACGTCTGTAGATCAATTGATGCAGTATACTTCAACATTACTAGTGGCCTGTATAAAATTTTCTTAAGTGTACTAAATGCTAGCTTTATTATTATTTAAAATGCAACCACAGAATTTTAATACAGATTGCTGAAACCTGGTGGTGTTTTTTCATTTACTTATTGCATAAGTTATGTTGACGGTTTACGCATATGGGGTTGGTAATCCTGAAAACTTTTTGATTTTTGGAGGAATGAACGTGCCGACCGTTGATCGGGAGTCAATTCTGCGAGAGAAAAACGCGAAATTAGACGCGAGAGCGGACAGATGAGATCGTACCCTGCCGAAGTCACGCAGCGGTGCTGGGATTCGCGATAGAGAGTGTGGTGCAAGACCACGTGACTCCCTGAGAATTGATCATAAAACAACCCTCCGGGAATTTGTACCTTTCAACGTTGTTTAATTTTCTGTCAATTGTAATATTGTTTCATTCTATATTAGTCAATTATTGATGATAATCATTTGACGAATTATGTGAAATTTGAAAAAATGCAATCTTAATAATGCTGTATCAATATCGGCACTTAATCTAATATTTAAACATTGGCGTATTTTTGTCACTGGTAAACTCAGATGCTAAAGATATTAATTTTAATGTTTAACAACTATCAAAATTCATTCATTTACTCTGTATAATGGAATGAAACGAAAAACAAAAAAATTATAAATAAAAAAGAAAATGAAAAATTAATATAGATTTATGAAAGTACCAATGATTAAGAACAATTTCAAATTGCAACTGTTAAAAATGTTGAACATTGGAAACTTGTATTTATATAGATGCAAGCATTTCAGTCCAATCCAACGTCGTCATTGAGGTTGCTCGATGGTTTTGGAGGGTCACTGGGGCGGTTGGCTCCCATGCCAGGGAAACCTCCTGGAAATCCGGGCATACCACCACCCATCATTCCAGCCATGCCCGCCATACCAGCAGTGCCGCCGAACTTGTCAGCCATCTTTTTAATCAATTCCATTACTTTCGGGTTGTTCTGGTATTTCAAAAGGTTAGTTGGGTTGGATGAAATATCGTTAAAGGCAGCCATAATTTCTGGGTCCTGTAAACCAAAGATGTTTCATGTACAAGACATCAAATTTGTGAAAAATTTCTTAATTAGATGCAATGAAAGTTATTAGTAAATAGTAAATAATTTTACGTAAGTTAGGGATGAAATTTTTTTAGGAAATTCACCTTGAAGGCCTGGATAACATCGGGGTCGTTCAAAAATTGAGGCAAGTCGCCAAAGCCGGGTGTGCCAGTATTCTCTGATTGCGACGTGTTTGAGGCATTGGTTTCACGTGCCTTTGCCTGTGCCTCGCGAGCTTTTCGAATCCGTTCCTGACGTTCCTTTTCTTGCTTTTCCAATGCTTTTCGTTCCTTCTTTCTCTTGTGCTCTTCAATTTTCTGCGCCTGAAATAATAGTAATGATAATAATAATAAATATTCGAAGTTTATAAAATTGTTAACGAGAAAGCAAATATTCCACAGATTCAAAAATTCACTAAAAACAAGTTTTAAAGGATTTAATTCTAATTTTAATTATATCAATGTCTTAAACTGAAGAAAACTTCCTTGGAAGATGTATTTCTTCGAAAGAAGGGTACATTAGTTAACAAAAATTCAATCAATTTGAATATCTTTTCAAAAGAAGATAAACTTTACCTTCACTCATCTACTCCTTAATTATGAGAACGTTCATTATGACTCAAGCAAAACGTAATCAATCAGAAATGCAAACTTATTCTAACAGCATCTTTCACTCATCATCAACTGATTGTTATTCTTGGTAATTTATGATAAAATTCTTCCCATCTCAAAAAAATTGATTGCATTTTGCTCCGTAGTTCCGACAGACGGAACAAAGCAACCCTACGTTTTCTCCCTAATCAAGAATCTTTGGCTAATCGTTCTAACAACTGGAACGAAGCAATTTCTCTTCCCATCAAGGCATATAATTGCACTGAAAGCTTAAGATAACTGCTGCCGCTTTTTGCCGCCGTAATAGTCCTTATAATCGAGTGCGAAAACGTAAGCGAACAGCAGTAGCCACGTGACTAGCCCGTTGCTGTGGAATATTATGACGAGGTAAAAGACCGTCTCGATGTAGGAATAAATCATTGCGTTTGTGCCCGTGTTCTACACGGAATGACAATTCTGATGTGAATACTTTGAAAGTAACTCTAAGAAACAGATTTATCAAATTTCGATGTGACTGAAGTTTTCAACGTTTATTTATCAACGAATTTGAACTTTGAAAACGTACAATGAAACACAATAAATTTATTTCTTTTATTTTTTGGCAGAATTTTTTTATTCAAAAAGAAGAAAAAAATTCTTGATCAATGTAACAAGTGACAACGGTTTTATTTAATTTGTTTCTCGAGTTTAAATTCATTAATGAAAAAAAAGTTTGGAAACCTCATGGACACAAATCTTTTTGTTGTATACAGCAATCTTAAAGAGTCAACTTGAAATAAAGGAGTAAAATGTGTCTTAAAGATGTAACATTTGATCGAGAGTTAAGAGTATTTTTTCAACGTTGGTTCCTCTAAAATTGCACCGCGAATATTAGGCGAAGGAAAATTTACCAAAGTCTATGTGTAATATTCATTTACGAAAAGGTTCATCGTCCTTAAACCCAGAATTCAAACTTTCGATTCCAACGTGTGAACTTTGTTCAATAAATTAATATAAACTTTATTTTCAAGAAACCATCCGCTTATCCCATGACATTTTCAATCTTATTAATGCAAATCAATATATTCTTTCAATATTGAAAAGCTTTCAAAATTTTCATGACAGTGTTATGCACAATTCAAAAAACCCATTATTACACCTAGCTTTTCCGACTACCCACTCTTTGACTAACAAATCAAACTGGAAGTTGTTTTTCTCTATAAATCACAGTTTATCAACATAACAAATGTCAACATCAACGATCGCAGTCACAATGAAGGGATGGGGTGGGGGAGTTGGTACACGCGGAAACGCACGTGCGTCGTTACTTGGTGTAAATACGCGACTGTACGTGTGTTTTGCAGCGCCGTCAAGGAACGGCGGGGGGTGAGGGGGCAGGTTTCCCGAGGTGGCACCTTATACGGCGGCGGCCCGGCCATCTAAATATAAAAGCACCGCGCGAGTCGTCGGCTTTGCGCGAAGCCACGGCGATTATGCACCGAAATTTGTGACTGTTTTCAGTAATTGGGTTACAGGCGCTGACGAGTGACAGATGAGGCTCTTGAACACTTTTTCGCCAGTTCCCGTCTATTCTCGGACGACCCGGCGAAAAACGCAAACGCGCCGCTTAAGCGCCCCGTAATTGCATTGTTAAGGAGAAGTTCTCCATTCTGGCTGTAATCTAGATTAAACGGTAGAAGTATAATTAAGAGATAGTTAAGATTATAAGAAATTGCTCTGCGACAACTGAACATCCTCGTGGCTAAGTTTAAAAGAAACTTTAATTATAATTATTGAAACTCAATTAACATTGAAATTAAGACTGAAGAATAGAGTTTTAGTATCTTTATAATAGACAAATATCTGTTGGGATAAAGTTAGGCAATTTTAATCTGATTATACAGCTTTTAATTATTCCATAATGATCAGAAGTCAATGGGAGAGTATTGAGGAACAAATATATTTAAATTTTCGAAATTTGTAAAGTGAATATAAATAATGATAGTTTTGAAAATGTTTAATATTTTGTATGTAAAACTTTGAATTAGGTTTGATTAAAATGTATGATACTACTGACGCATTTGCGTAAGTATGAAGAATCGCATTTTTCTTGACATTAGACCAACGGTAGACTTTTTATTTTTGAACGATGAGTCGTTTTGAGTCGACAAAATTAGGTAAATTAGTGAAACAAGGATTTACTTTAAGCATCTCGGAATTGAATTTAAATCAATGACACTGGCCAAAAAGCAAGTTCTTATTTATAGATGTTAACGAGCAGTGAACTTTAAAACTAGAACTAAGGTTTTGGTAAAAATTGCTGCGTGCTTAATATGAAGACGTTTGTGCTTAAACAGGCATACCTTGTTGTGAATTTTTTGTTAAAATCAATTTCCAACTACAAATAAATGAGAAGAATTTTTTTAATCGCGTCCAGAACGTTTTCACATTTACAGAGAAATATATTTATTTTAAAATAATTGATAAGTATTTTGACGAGAAAGTATTTTTTTAATTTTTCATCAAAGGACAAATTCGACATTGAATAAGATTGATATATTTTTGCAATTTTTACGGAATAGATTAACAAAGTTTAATATTAACGTTGAATTATGTTTAAAGAAAACCTGGGTCAATGAAAGTATCTAAAACATGCGGCGTATTTTATAATTGCCATAATAGCTTATATATTTCCTTTGAAAGTTGCATATTAATAAAAATTCAAACAAGATGCGTCAAATTTAAAATACCTTTATAATCCAAATAAGACCTTGTCTCAATGAAGTGTTCAAATACAATAAAATAAGTTAATTTAAAATTCCTTATTTTGATAAGATCTTTGAACTGATATGTAATTGACAATAATGTTAGAAACGTTTTATTCAATTTATTTGCGAGTTGCGAAAATTCGCACTGATTATACGCGTGTGTGAAAATTCCCTTGATCTGTAAAGCATCAAACACGCCGCGATTTCTATAATATGAAATTGCTTCAGTTTCGCGTCAAAATGGAAATTATAGCCAGTGCTGCATTCTGAGACGATGTTGACGTTGACTTCAATGAGTTTCTCATAAGCGCAACCACAAAGCGAGCCTGGCACGCTTTACCAAGTATTTTTCTCGTCATATTTCCATGCGTCAGAGAAAGAAATTAGTTGGTGTCGAAAATAATTTTTTTGTAATACCTCTTACGTAATTTCGCTGGATGCTTGTATATAATAATTCCAGATTTACGTTACTTTTATTTATTTGTCTTAGTGTGGTTCATATTTATAAGCTGTTTTCTTAACATTTTTATTTAAAAATATATACTTCAATGTGCAGCGCGTCGATTTAATGTACAGAGTGGCAGAATAATTCTGAAAACGTTCATGCAATTTTAACTCAAACTAATGATTCATAATTAGTTTGTAGAAAAATAGATGAATTTCGCAAAATTTGATTAAAGTATATTCTAAAAAACTTTTTAAATGGTAAGCAGCAACTTTGAAAAGAATGGCTTGAATATAAATTAAATACTAAATAAAGATAATTGTATTATAAAATTATGAAATTTGTATACCATCTTTTTTCACATTCATTAATAGAGAGACTTGAAATTATTCAAAGATTCTATTTGAAGAAAGAATTCTAATATGTGCAAGTAAATCCCATTCATTAAAAAGAACCTTTTTGTGATAACTCAATAGAATAACAACAAAGTCTAATGTTGCAACTAAAGTCAGATTGTCAGATAGAAGTGACCTGCTGTCCATGGCGTTAGGTCGAACAATGAACGTGCGGCTGCAAGTGGCCGTCGTTGTTGTTGTCGCCGTCGGACGTCGTGACCGAGTAGAGGGGCATCTTTGATGCGTGGCAAGTGTCGCTTGCGGCGGCAGTTGGTCGCGTGTTGGAGCCGAAACTAACGCGGCTTACGAGAGTGAAAAGTGCTGCTGCCAGCCTGGCTCATCACGTATTGCTTAGGGATACGAGATGACGGGCTCACGGCTGTCCGTGGGCCTCTTCCTGGTGGGCCTTCTAGTCGCGACCTTGCACGGTGAGTAATCTGGACAAGGACTTGCTCCAGAATCCCGGGTCATCACCAACGTCTTCTAGCCTCTAGTTCTTCAGTTATTCTCCATTTGAGCGTTCAACTTGAGAATAATTAGATCCAATGACCAGGCAACTCAGCCTATCCATCTTCAAGATTTCAAACGGTCCAAGACATTAAAAAGTATCAGCAGACATGCTTGACATTGCATACATTTTTAATGGACATTTTGGAACTTTCTGCTATCAGCAGTAGGATATAAGAACTTCGTAACTGACATTTCTTCGATTCATAAGAGTTGTATCATAAATATTTGAAATTTAATGTACCAACTGAACATATGTAATTGGAATTGGACAACCAGTTATAATTTCAACAGCCAGGCGACGCCGGAATCCAAATACCGAAAACAGTTATGTAAGACATCGTTTAGGTTTGCAATTACGTGTTAAAGTTGCATTTCCAGAGTGCTGAAGAGACATTTAAAATGTTAATACGTTAGGACACGTTGTTGCAGAGCTGGCCAGGTGCGAACAATAATAGATATTGAGTGTGCGTAAGTGGAAGCTGCTGTTCCAGAGATGTTGGATTAGCTGGAGAACGGTACCTCTGACCTCGACCGTGACGAGCTTTATATAGGATGCCGCGTGGTGTTTGACGCTGGAACACTAGGCAGCGCTATTTTTACGTTCGAATCAGTTGCTTTTCAGACTGGTCGACGGCGACGAGTATGACACAATTGCACGTTTGACGTTCCCATGTCAAATGACAACTCTGGTTGCCAACAATCTTGGTTTTGGCTTGTGAACATTGTTTGAAATCAAAGGTGAACACGAAATAGTGTTTTGGACCTTGAGAGTAGACTTCCTAGGAAATTTCGGCTTTTTTTTATCTGGTATGTTCGAGGCAAATCGCTCTAAATGTCGATTTGCAGCTTATGACGGAGACATTCATTTTAACTCTGGAACAGTACTTTATGGTTTTATAGATCGTAAAGTAAGTTGATTGTAATAAAATACGACGGATGAACGATTAAAGAGGTATCTTCAAAGCGAAATGACGAATAGTCGACAAGGGCGTCAGAAATGTGGCAGTCTTTTGACAAGCGGTGATCGATTTTCAAATCATGTCCGACAGATAGTCCGATAAAAATACAGTGTTCGCTCAATATATAAATATTTTCGAGTGTTGCTTGGTCCCGAAGACGCCTACTCGGCGCTAAATTTAGATACCGGCCTCGCCCCAGACTTACTGACAAATCAACATTTTCCCTGGCTGTGATTCCGTAATATGCAGCACTAGACTTTATACTCATTCTAGAATCGACATAAATCTTCAGTGAAGAATTTTTCGCCGGCAATTAACGGCAATTATATGCATAGGAAGAAAAGTTTGATAAAAATCCACCTTTAATAAGCCAACTAAATGTCGCTTGACATTGAACTTAATCTTTGAGTTTAGATTGTATTGAAAATTTTATTATAAATATGAATGTATTTATATCGACATTGTAAATTAAAAATAATTATGTTTTGCCAAAAAAAAGTTGGTTAAATTGGTTAGAAATCATATTTAAACGTGAAATGATTTTACGAGATCAACAAAAATTTTTTTGGGATGACATGTCAACGCCATATTTAACTGTATCAATCTTGATGTAAAATATAAATTGATCAGGATTTAGATTGTACTTATTAAAATAAACTTTTTTACTAAATTAATTAAAAAATATCATTATTTAGAATCATTACAATTAAAAAATTTGATGATTTTCGCCATAAAAATAATGTGGTTACTTTAGAATGATCGTTTCGTACAATTTTGGCATAAAAATCAAGGCTAATAACATTTTTAAATTCTAATAGGTATGTAACAAATTTAGCTCAGCGCTCTTTAACGTTGACGCCCACAAGAATGAGTTTTGAAAATATTGTTGATGAATATAACACAACCCATCAATGTTTGAAACGAAGAATTTTGTTTTGACCATTGAAACTATAGTACTGTATACTTGAAAGTCGAAATTTTCATTGAAAAAAGGCGTCATAACTGATTTTTAAATCGACCTATTAAGCTGAGTCTAATTTACGTCATACTAAAACCCGGTGTCAGATTTATGAAATTAATTGTACAAGTTTGTCGATAGAATTGTTTATGTTGTACTGTCTTCATGCACATAAACTTTTAGGTGTGCAAGGTGATCAGGAAGAACTGGAAGCTTTGCCCTCCGAAGACCTATGCAGACCTTACATCGAAAAGGCTCTGAAGGACCTCGGTACAGGTAATGGTAAACTGCGATACAAATATCCAACTCAAATACAACGATCTCTAGAACGTTTCCTTTGAAGGATCTCTCGAGCAGACCAGTGCAGAGGCCCAGGCGGACGGCCATGAGCAGCTAGACAGCAGACACGACGACACAGGAGAGGTCTCGTCGATTGAACAAGTAAGGCTCATCAAAAGCAAGAAATAAATAAATAAATAACTTGTAAAGAAAACTTGATATGACATCACATACATTTTTACGTAACACTGGACATCTTGTGTTAGCAATTAAGTCCTCCGGACTGATTAATCACAACAATCAGTCCAGAGGATAACTTGATTTACAGCTTAAGACTGTCAGGTTAACAGTTTTTTCTCTCAGCATAGCACAACATATACTGAAAGATTAAAAAATTATGAGTATAATGGTGTATTTCTACAGTGCATACTATGTATAATGTACCATGGAGGAAAATATGATAACTCTTTGTCTATAAAAGTTCTCCAATTTATTCCCTTGGAACATAAATAACTTCAATGAAATTTAATTTTCGAATTCTGGTCTCTACGTATGACGCTTGAAAATACGAGAAACTGAAATGTTTTAAATAAATTGGTTTTGATTGCTAAATTTTGTGAACGAAGATTAGCTTGATTGTCATAGTAAAATTTATTTTGAAAACGGACGAAGGGCGATGGCTTGGCCGGCGAGGACAAGGGAGGGGCAACCGAGGTCGGTGGAGCGACAAGTAGCGAACAAATTGGGCAGGTTAATACCAAGGAAACGGAAGACGAGTCGTCTGTGCACGCTGAAGACGTGAGCGGCGGTGCGCCAGTGAGTGGCGAGACCGGTGCCAAAGTCAAAGGTCGGTGTCTATTTTCGCGTAGCTTAGTGCATGGTCCATATTAACATAACAAAAATTAATACAGCGTCTGTCTTTTTTTTAGACGACGTGTCGGAAGCTTCAGAGGTATCTCTTGAAACTATAGAATCTGAGGAAAAAGCACAGGATGCATCGCAGCAAAAGTCTCAGGAGACTGAGGCTGAGTCAGCTTCCAATGAAGGTAAAGAGGAAGTTGAAGAAGTTTCAAAGGAAGCTTCTCGAGAAGCATCCAAGGGACCAACGAAGGCTAAAGATTCTTCATCAGGTGAAAAGGTGAAGGCAAAGACGACGAAGAAATTGCGCTATGGAAAGTGGACGAAAGTAGAAGAATTAAGTGATGAAGAGGATGACAAAGATTCAATAAAAACGGTTCCTGAATCAAAGAAAGATGATAAACCAGAACGTCGTGGCCGTTATGGTAAGTGGACCAAATGGGAGGAGTTGGAAGATGAGTCAACAGAGACAAAACCGGACAAGAAAGAAAAAGAATCAGGGGAAATACAACAAGAACCAGTTAGAAAAGGACCGTATGGAAAGTGGACTAAATGGGAAGATTTAGGAAGTGAAGAAGAAACATTACCAAAAGAAAAAAGTAGTGAGGAAATAAAAAAACCTACTAAAGTGGAAGAACCTGTTAAAAAAGGAAGATATGGAAAATGGACCAAATGGGAAGATTTTGAAACCGAAGAAGAAGCTATGGGTTTGATAAAAAGTAGTGAAACGAAAAAAGAGCCTGCTAAAGGGGAAGAACCAATTAGAAAAGGACGATATGGAAAATGGACCAAATGGGAAGATTTTGAAAATGAGGAGGAAGCATTAGCAGGAGCAAAAAGTAGTAAAGAGAAGGAGGAACCAGTTAAGAATGAAAAACTCGTTCATAAAGAAGAAACTGTGAGAAAAGGGAGATACGGTAAGTGGACCAAATGGGAAGACTTTGAAACTGAAGAAGAAGCTATGGGATTAACGAAGAGTAGTGAAGTGAAGGGAGTGCCAGCTAAAGTGTCAGTTAAAGTGGAAAAACCCGAAAGAAAAGGACGATATGGAAAATGGACCAAATGGGAAGATTTTGAAAATGAGGAGGAAGCATTAGCAGGAGCAAAAAATAGTGAAGAGAAGGAGGAACCAGTTAAGAATGAAAAACTCGTTCAAAAAGAAGAAACTGTAAGAAAGGGGAGATACGGTAAGTGGACCAAATGGGAAGATTTCGAAAATGAAGAGGAAGCTATGGGACTTACGAAGAGTAAAGAAGTGGAAAAAGTATCAGCTAAAGTAGAAGAACCTGTAAGAAAAGGGAGATATGGAAAGTGGACCAAATGGGAAGACTTTGAAACTGAAGAAGAAGCTATGGGATTGACAAAGAGCAGTGAAGTGAAAAAAGAAAAAGATAAAGAGGAAGAACCCACGAGAAAAGGACGTTATGGAAAATGGACCAAATGGGAAGATTTTGAAAATGAAGAAGAAGCTTTAGGAGTTACGAAAAGTAGTGAGGAAAAACAAGAAATAAAAAAAGATGAACCTGTTAGAAGGGGAAAATATGGAAAATGGACAAAGTGGGAAGATTTTGAAACTGAGGAAGAAGCATTAGGAATCGAACCAACAGCTATTCCAGTACAAAAAGTTAAGGAAAAAGAAGAAATTATTGATAGAAAACTTCGACCTTACGGAAAGTGGACGATTGTAGAAGAACTAGAAGAATTAGAACAAATCAAAAGTAAAGATAAAGAGGAAACAAAGACTAAAAAAGTATCGGGAGAACTTGTTCGAACTGGAAAGTATGGAAAATGGACAAAATGGGAAGATTTTGAAGAAAGCAAGGAGGCAGTTAGTACTGAGGAGGCTGCTCGAACAAAACCAAGTAAACCTTTGGAAAAATTAAAAAATGTTGTTAGTTCTGTAGAAACGGAAGTCCCTGAACCAGTTTCAATTGACAAAAATAAAATTACGGAACCTGTTGTGTCTATGGCTTCAGAGGAAGTAGAAAAGAAAGAAGTAAAAGAAAGTGTTCAAACTAAAGAAGTATCCGAAGAAATAAAAAGTAAAGAAAAATCGACCGAGGAAAGATCGGCTGAGCAACAATCAATTGAGGAAAAATCGGCAGAGCAGCAATCAGTTGAAGAAAAATTGACTGAGCAACAATCAATAGAGGAAAAATCGGCTGAGAACCAATCGGTAGAAGAAAAATCTGCTGAGAAAGAATCAGTTAGGAAAAGATCAGTTGAAGAGAAATCAGTTGAGAAAAAATCGACTGAAGAAGAATCAGTTGAGGTAAAATCCGTTGAAGAAAAATCATTTGAAGAAAAATCAGTTGAAGAAAAATCAGTTGAAGAAAAATCAATTGAAAAACAATCAGTTGAGAAATCTGTAGAAAAAGTAACTGAAAAATCAAAAATAGAAGTAAAAATGACACCAAAAGCCTCTGAAAAACTTCGCGAAAGAAGAGAAGTAAAGGAAAAACCAGAACCACAAAAAATAATACCTGCAAAACAAAAAATTAGTAAAAAAACTCAGGAATCTGAAGGTAATTTTTTACATCATGTTCGATTTTTAAACGTTTATAACTATGTTTATTACTATATTATAACAAACATGTACAAATATTTAAAAATGATTTTTAATATTCAGAATCGCCAGAGCAAGAATCTACGCCAGAAGAGGAACTAATACAAGACATGGAAATTCCAGAAAATTTGAGATCGCGCGATCATATAAATCAATTATTAAAACTTGATCAAGAAAATGAGGACAGAGAAAAAGCTCTTGACAAAGTCGCTGACGTTATTTTGAAAGATTTGAAAAAATTGTACGATGATGCTATTAAACCTTTAGAAACATTATACAGATACAGAGATTTAAGCAACCGTCATTTTGGAGGTAAGTATAAAAACATTTTTATTTTAAATCGAAAAGATGATCACCGTTTCTTTTTTCATTGTTTTTCCAGACCCTGAAATATTTTCAAAACCACTGGTTTTATTCATGGGCCCTTGGAGCGGAGGAAAATCTTCAATAATCAACTATTTACTTAACATAGAATATAAAGAAAATGCTTTAAGAACTGGTAACTATTCACAAACAGTTGTCAGTTTCGTACAACAAATGTAATAATACAGAAATTATATTATACCTTTTTTCACAGGCGCTGAACCTTCACCTGCGTACTTTAACATATTAATGCATGGTGATCACACAGAAATTCTTGATGGCACACAATTAGCAGCAGATTGGACATTTTCTGGATTACAAAAATTTGGACAAGGAATGCTTGATAGGCTTCGAGGTCTTAAATTCAAAAACAAACTTCTTGAAAAGGTACCTTAATCAACAAAAATATAAATTGCATTAACTATGTCAAGCTTTGCTTCACATCTAACTTTATAATCTTTAGGTTAACATCGTCGAAATTCCTGGAATTTTGGAAATCCGTAAACAAGTGCAGCGACTATTTCCCTTTAATGACGCGTGTCAATGGTTTATTGACCGTGCCGATATTATTTTCCTAGTTTACGATCCATCAAAGCTAGACGTAGGACCAGAGACAGAAGCTATTCTAGATCAGCTCAAGGGGCGTGAGTACCAGGTGGGTTTATAAATCTGCTAGTAGAACTTAATTTAGAAATGAAACATTAATAACTCCTTCTTCATTACATAGACTAGAATCATCTTAAACAAGGCGGATCAAGTGAAACCTGAAGAACTGATGCGAGTACAAGGTGCCTTGATTTGGAATATTTCTCCTCTCATGTCTAGTGCAGAACCACCTGTAATGTATTCAACTTCATTGTGGTCGATGCCTTATGAAGCTGGTGCTCCTACTAGGCTACTTTATGCCCAAGAACGCGCTTTTCTACGTGATTTGCGATCCGCCGTCAACAAAAGAGTTGAACACAAAATTGCAAGCGCAAGGAGATTTGCTGTAAGTTCTTCTAAATTTGTAATCCTAAATTTGTAAAACAAAGATAATAGAATAATATTTAAAGTATGAAATGCGACAAACATCGATTCATGCAATCGCAATAATAATATATATTTTTTTTCTTACAAAAGGTACGCGTGCGCAACCACGCAAAAATGGTGGATTGCTATCTGACGACATACTACAATCAGAAGAGCTTCTTCGCAAACAAGAAGGACATCAGTGACAAAATTATCGAGAATCCACAAAATTACCACATTTACGAAGGTCTCAGTACTCTGACAAATATATCGCGATACGACTTGCCCGATCCTGATGTCTACCGAGACTTCTTCCGATTGAACGCCCTCTACGATTTCCCTTTATTGAGCACCACGTGTACATATTTTCGTGGTTGTCCAATCAATAGGTTAGACGTGGCGATCGCCTATGACCTGCCAGAACTTGTAGGCTATTACAAAAGGCTGGCGGAAGCTGCACTGCAAAATACTGATCCAGATGGTGCTGGCAGATGAATGGTGAAGAATATAAGAGCATACAATTGAACCGCAGCCAATCCCGGCGGAAGGTGGAAGAAACAAAGGTTTTTGAGATCAAAATGGCTCCAATCACCGACTTTCACTGCCTTATGTCCAAGCTTCGACGTGTGAAGCATCGGGCAAACGACGACTCGCGAACATTGACCTCATCACATCAGGCGTACATCCTGTTTGCGTTTTTTCATTTTTAAATTATCATTCCGACGAACGAACTGCAATTGTCTTCCTCATATTAGTTATTTGTCGTAAGACCACTCAGTTGTCTCATCTTTTTTAAATGATTTAGATGAGCAGAAGCATTGGCGCACTTTTGTTGTAACAAGGCAGAAACGTTTTATTTCCTGCTTTCAATCCAATTTGATTCTGTTAGAATAAATCAATATACAGTACTTTTTTTACAAATTCCAAAGTGTATGCAGTTAGTACCTTCGAAACAATCAAAACAGAGTCAGACCGTTATACTTTTTTTGCACCACTAATATCTTAGTTGTAGAATATGATTGAGGAGAATAGATCAATGAAATGATAATCACAGACTGCAAAACTCACAGTCACATGGTTGCCAGGGTTGCCAATGAAAAGAGACACAAGGTCGCCAACTCTATATAAAATGCACTGAGGTGACGACCTTTTATCCTTTTTTACTGGCAATGCTGATGGTTGCTGAGAAGAAATGGAAATGAGTTTTGTATTTTGACTGCTACATGATACACGGAAAAAACTAAACCAGTGACTTGTTTGCTACACACGACTGAGTCGTTTATGACGCGCGACTGAGCAATGTCGAACAGGATATAAATTTGTAATCTCTAAAGATAAACAGTGATGAGAAAATGAAACTTTTCGTTTCGTTTGTCTTTGTTTATATTTACAGGCTACGATTTTCTATTTCATTCAGTGGTATATTACAAAAGAAGAGTCAGCCGTTTGTAGTTTTTTTCATTTACAATATTTATATTTTATTTGGAGAGAAGGATCAACGAGTCCTTTGTATGCTGAGCAAAAAAAAGGATAGAACTATACAAATTATATGTAAATTTCTCTTTCTATAATATTTAATAATACTTTTAGTATAAACTTCACCACAATTGTCAGAAAATCTGTTAAGTGTGCGTACACTTTAG
This sequence comes from Aradophagus sp. ZL-2020, assembly GCA_022817685.1. Lineage (NCBI taxonomy): Eukaryota > Metazoa > Arthropoda > Insecta > Hymenoptera > Scelionidae > Aradophagus > Aradophagus sp. ZL-2020. The sequence continues at coordinate 2,117 of JABFOV010002107.1, read as the reverse complement.
AGATTTTTTGTAATTCATGGTATATTTTTACTGTAAATTATTAATATTATACTTTGCTATCTGAGATATATGTTTAATTAGCGTAATTCGTAAAACTGTCTTCTTTTCTTTCAGTAAGTACAGCAAACTGAAGTCTTTTCAGTTATCACCAAGACGTTTATTGCTACTTTCTGTTTGTCTTCTATATTAAATTTGTGCTATATGCATTAGATACATTTAATTTTGCACATTTCTTGTTCATTTAGTTTGCGTGAAGAATGTGTACTTGCGCGAAATCGTGCAATAATAGACAAATTGACGATTTTATTTAGATCATCGAGATAAGAAGATCATAATTTTCTCACGTCACTGTGATATTTGTCACAGCACATACCATTGTAAATTTTTCACACCATTCACTGCTTTCATGACTTTCTTTCTGTACCTTTCAACTTTTCCTTTTCTTTGCTCACATTTGATTTCCTTCTTTCGTATTGCATTTGACGAAATATTTTGCTAATATTTCGTCGAATCCTTGTTCCCTTCTTAGATTATATGCAACGAGCTACTGTCCATGAAGACCGTCTGCTATTTCTATGCTGGCGCCGTGCGTCTTTTAAGCTTCATGGACAGTTTCTGATTGTGATTTGTAACTTGATTTTAAGCGGCAAGGGAACTGTTTTAGGATAAGTAGGTGATATTTATTTAATTACAATTTAGACATTATTTACTGTTTAAGGAAGTGTAACTACGAAGTAAGGTGGTGTGCAGCTCGTAAAAATCAATACACATCCAAAGTAACGAATACTATTCAACTTGTTCTCTAATTTTTCTACGCTTCTTCTCACTCACTCCGATTTTAATAGAAACTTAATAGTAAATATTAATGTAGATAAATAAAGCTAAATAATTAGAATATAAGGATCAGCAATGTATCGGTGATATCTTTTAAATGACTTTTTTTAAAGGTATCAGCAACCATTGAGTTTTCAGTGAATTTAGTGTTCTGAGAATTCATTTCTTCAAGTTACGTTCTGTGTGGGAAGTTTAACGAAAAACTACAAAAATCTTTTGTGATTAAAAAAGTTTAAGAGAATTATGTAAGATTGTATTATTTTCATTGATAACAATGAAGAATCTATGTTGCATCATTATTTTACATAACTATAGACAAATTATATTCAAAATTCGAAAAAAAACAGATAAGTAACGGATATCTGTATATTAAAATTGCTTTAAGTTTGGAGATATAAAAAGAAAAAGAAAAACGGTTTACAAACTTTGTTTACATATATTAAAAAAATTGTACTTACATTGGGAGTGACTTCTTTCAGCCATTCGTCAGCTTGTTCATCAAAGTCGAATTTGCATGCAAGTCGCAGATCAGTGGCGGCCTCTTCCCAATTGCCAAGCAATTGGTGAGCTCGGCCGCGGAACTTGTGGGCAGCCGCGCTGTCCGGATTGAGTTCTAAAGCGCGATCGCAATCACGAATACAAGCGTTTGGCTTGTTCATCTGCAGATAAGCCTGACCGCGCTTTGCGTGAAGTATTGCCGCTTGGGGATTCAATTTAATAGCCTCGGTGTAAAGATCTACGGATTTCGCATAATCTTGCTCATTGAATGCTTCCATTGCTGCCCTTCTTTTGCTTTGAGCCTCTTCCATTTCCTCCTCTGTAGGTTCTTTTGAAATGTCACCCATTTCTTGTGGAGCATCTGTATCAGGTTCTGCAATATGATACAATTTTAGTTGTTTTTTGTTTAGTTTACTTTTTTGTGAGTGACTTAAAAATTGTGAATTAAGTATGGTATATATATTATAATAATAATAATGTGTATATATTTTTATTTCAATGTTTATAGATATTCTTTTTTACTCTGCAGATAAAAGAAAAGTATAACTTTCGAGTCAGATTAATTTTGCACAAAAACTTAAATGGAATCCGATGACGGTGTTTTCGCGTGCAACTGAAAAAGGGGACGCGAAACAATGTCGAAATTGCCAAACGTGTATACGTGTTTGTTTCCCCGAGCGAACGGGGAACAGCTGCGCGTAGGACAGAACCAATTTGAGTTCGTTAATTATTGAAATTGGATGACAAAAAGAAGGCCGATGTCACTTATCGTCGGAACATCGGAT
>JABFOV010002106.1:0-21356 GCA_022817685.1 Aradophagus sp. ZL-2020 | reverse complement strand
ATATTCTTTTTCCCTCGCGATGTTACTCCTCGAATAATAGAGTTTTATGCAATTTCAATTTGATTTCAGGTATAATTAAAGCAGTTCCAATCAAAGAATTAGACAAAATGATGCGAGAGGAAGCTAAATCAAATAAAAAATGTATGTATTCGTCATTATTAAAGCAGTTCTAACAGAATAATAATAATATTTACAAAATTTTTAGCAAAATTCATTTAGTTTCAGGCCGAAAATCAGTTTATCAGACAAAAACATCTCGAGTGTCTTCTGTCAGAAGAAAATTAATCATTGTTCCAGAGGAAGAAAATAAGAATTTCGACATGAAACCTTTGTCTCTAATAAATAAATCTATCAACGCGAAAACATTGCCAAAAACCATTCATCGTAAGACATTACTTCCTGAAATGTTAAATTCTCATAAATACTCAATAAAAACAACCTTTGGAAGTGAAATATCATCAACGTTGAAAAACAACTCTGCATCGAAAACTGATATTAGCAAAACAGCACCAAGTAAGCCAGTTGGGGGGTTTAAAAAACCAGACAATCATCGAATCTCACTATTTAAAAGTCAAAATAATAAAGTGATCTTTGAACACGAACATTCAGATAATGAGCCAATTATGGAACGTAAAATTTCAACAAATATACAATCTTATTCAAAAAATAAGTTGATTGCATTGAAATTATATTTAGAGAATACAATGAAGATAATAAATGAGTTAGTGAAAGATGCACCAGAGACTGACTCAAAATCTACACAAACATCATTTCATGAAGTTGATGAAATTATTGAAAAACGTTGTGTAAATACAAAAGCAGTCGATGACCAAGCTGAAAAAGAGAACATAAATGTATTAGCTAATGATAAGATGACTGAAATTAATGATCACAAAGTGAGTGCGAATAGTAATGAAGGACATCAAGATACAAAAAGGAAGCTTAAAGATTTAACTAATGATATGAAACTAATGTCACCAGTGTCAAAAAGAAGAAGCTTGCGCTTGGCTAGTAAAAGCACATCTGCGTCTCAGTTAAGTTCTAAAAGTATTTGTAGTAGTAATTCGTGGGAAGGAGATGATAGTTTTGTGAAAATGGAGCAGGAATTAAACATTGTTCATGACAAAGCTCGGAGCAGAAAAACGATTGATTGCTCATCACTTAGACACTTTGCCATGTTGCAGGCCAGCAGCTCTGTTTCCGATACTCCACAGACTTGTAAATTGCTACGATCCAAATCTGTTCTTAATACTCCACGTACTATTAAATCGAAAGGTGCGATGAAACAGCTGAAGAGCTTACTTTCAGATTCACCAATGCGTATTTAATATTTCATATTAAAATTATTTATGTCTATGTTTAAAAGTATAATAACATTTTTGAATTTTTCACTTTTTACTGATTTTTAGAAATAATCTACAGTAAGACATTCAGAAACTGTTACAAAAGTTTACCTTTTTGCTTATAAGCATTCGTCATAACATGAGAGATATATTATAATAAATGTTATGATATTGATTGTGATTGATATTTCTATATACATTTTTTCTATATTTATATTTATATTTCTATAGAATACCTATGCAGACTTTACGTAAAGTTGTATTCAGTTAGCTACAAGCTTACTTATATATATATTATTAATGCCAATGTATATTCAAAATAATATTTTCAAATAAAATTGTTCACATATAAATTGTTTGATTACATCTCAATACTATTTTCCTATTTATATGACAAAAAATATGTTATTTTCATATCATTTATTTATATGAACAATAATTTACATATCCAATAATATGTAAATATTTAAAACAAAATGAAAGTTTTTTAAAGAGACATTTGAAATTTGGCGGCAAATTTGAAATTTTGTAGAATCAGGGATTTTAACAGAAAAGTCTCGGTTCACGGAAGGATTATTAATAAATTAAAATGGCGCTGGAACAGAGTGTTTTTATTTAGAATATTATAAGTTTTTTCGCGGAATACTCTGGGTGTGATACACCCAACGATCGTAGCGTAATTATGTGATAATAATTGTTACGTGTAGTGTTGTTAAACGAAAAGTTGTGAATAATGGCCCGAAGTAAACAAAGAGCAACGGCGGATGTGTGTGCCGACTGCGGAGTTATCGGTAGGGTTTTATTTCTTTTTATAGTCAACACTAATCACTGTTCCTACTATGTGTCACAACTGTTATGTATCTTTCTTTTATTGTCAATTTTTCAGCCTCCTTTTTTCATTATTCTTTGTAACAAAAATACAATTTTAAACTCCAATTATGATACATGATAGAAAAGAAACACTTTTATCAATGCTATAATAGACCATTTACATCTTAAATGAAATATAAAGAAAATTGTACAATTGTTTGTAAATTTTTATTTTGCTATTTTACAATCACTTTTATTTTGCTATTCAGATGCAATGAGTAAAAAAAATATGTTGACGATAAAAAAAAAAATATGTATATTTATTCTTGTCACTCTGACAGAAAATTTGTCAAATTACTCCAATAGTTTTAATTAAATATACGAATATGTTGAACATGCTTAGATATAAATTAATTTCCTAAATATTGAAATATTTTTAACGTTTAAATAACTCTAGGTAAATTATTTTACTGTAAATGGAACTGTTTGAATAAATAAATTAGTATAAATAATTAATAGAAGAAAGAACCATGTTGGAAATCAAATTAAAAATATTTCAGAACCTGGATGGGCTTCAATCAATCGGGCTATTCTACTGTGCGATGAATGTTGCAGTATTCATCGTAGCTTAGGACGCCATATTTCACAAATAAAATGCCTCCACAAGAGTGTATGGAATCCCCATTTATTAAATGTAAGTTACACATTTTTTATGTTTCATTGCTTTGCTACATAATTATACTCTTTTGTTTTTTATTTTAAAGCATATTTTAAATTTCAATCGATGTACCTCTTCAGTAATTTTCCGAGCTCTGAACAATTAATTTTGTTTGTTTTTTTTTTCTTTTTTATAACAAGATTTCATTTTCATTAACCATTATAATTTGTTAAATTTATTTGTAGATGGTACATACACTGAATGACAATGGAGCCAACAGTATTTGGGAACATTCTTTGTTAGATCCCAGTAATTCAAAAATTAGTCGTCGGAAGCCTCAGCCAAAAGATCCTTTACAGTAAGATTTTATTATTTCTACTATATGTATTAAAATTTCGATTTATCAATTTATTGAGGTAAATCAAATTAATTTATTGTTTCATTTTTATTTTCAGCCCAGTGAAAGCAGATTTTATTAAAACAAAACATCAGCAATTAAGTTTTGTACTAAGACCAAGTAAGGAGGAATGTTGCAGTGAGGAGGATTTAAGTAGACAGTTGCATAGTAGTGTTAGAACTAATAACTTAGAAACCTCATTACGATTATTAGCTCAGGGAGCAAATCCAAATTATTTTTACAAGGTAACGTGAACCTGATTACAATATAAATACAAAATAGCTTGTATAGACAAAATAAAATGTGATTTCGTAAAATGTAATAATTGAAAATTGGCTGCGTATTCTGAGTTTCACTATAATATTTGTAGGAAAATATTGCAGTTAGGAAATTATATTTATAAATGTATAATATGCAGTCAGTAATTGCTCAATAATTATATCAAATTAAATTTTTCTCAATGAGTGAAAAGATCTATGTCTATAGTCTGTAATATCTTTCTAACTTTTCCAAAAAATTGTAATTTTTAATGTATTTCTATAGGAGAAAGGTACGACGCCTTTACATGTAGCAGCTCGCGCAGGTCAAATTTTGCAGGTAGAGCTTTTAATAGCGAATGGCGGCAATCCAAGTTTATTGGATTCTGGGGGCCAAACTCCAGCAGAGATAGCAAAGTTATTATTTTCATTGTTTTATATATATACAACAGTTTAATCCATTTCGATTTGTTGAACAGCCACTAATGAATTGTATACACAACTTTACAGATTATCCGGGCATTTGGAATTACATGAAAGAATTGTTGAATGTATGTACGATGTAACGGACAGACTTACATACTTTTTGTGTAATCGTAAACCCGATCACAAATCAGGGGAACACTTAATTATTCCTGATTTGGAAATCGCTTTGGAGCACAGTGAATTGGCTTACGAGGCACGAAACAAGCTGCAGATGGTATTAGTATATTCAGAAAATAACTAAATTATCAACAGAATACTTTGTAACACTTCTTTCAGTATAAATAATATTCTTAAAAAAAAGTAAAGTTTGATAAATAAATAAAAATCTAAAAGAATTGAATTGAATTGAAACTTTTTTTAAATTTACTTAATCCCTTGGGAAGAAAGTTGCAAGTTTTCAGCACATCTAAACATGTAATTATTATTGCAAGAGACTAACAACATAAAAACCATTTTTCAGTTACCAAATCATTTGTTGGAAGAATTAGCAATGGATATTTACGATGAAGTTGATCGAAGAGAAACCGAAGCAAGTACGTGCGCTTCTATATATACAATCAGACTTTCGTTTGTGGAATTAATTACCTGACAATTGATGTTACTTAGTGTCGATGACGGCAAATATCGTTTTTTCTCGTCTCATAATCACAGTTGTTACATTTGTCATAATTGTGCATACAATTTTACATCATTTGTCATCACCGCTATTTTAGTGTTTTCATAGTAGAACAGCTTACATTAGACAAACATAAATTGATTTTGTATTAATGTGCATGAATTTTTAATGCTCTTCTGAAGGATGGGTGAGTAATGCGTGGACGAAATACGAAAGGTGATTGTTGACATTTAGATATCTCATTGATTGATGTGCTGTCTTGAATTGTTTGATTCAAGGTACAGGCAAAATTAATGTCTTCGCGGTATATACTAACAATTTCTATCACACAATACAGTCCAGATCTAGATATTTTCAGATTAAACTTCTTGTTAATATATCAATTGCCGTTACCTTGGATTTCAATTTGAAATCATTACATGGATCACTGATCATTTGTTTGTTACGTTCCATTTCAGTTTAATCTTTCAACTTTTCATTAGTGGTACAATTAGAAATTAGGTACAAAATATAATTATTACATTTTTTTATTTTAAAATAGAAATTACACTTTTCACTAGTTCAATAAAAAATAATACAATATATAAAATAATGTATAAACAAGTTAATTTATTATTTTTTTTATATAATTGTAATTGTTTTTAATGAGATATAATTTTATCAAAGTTAAGAGTTATATGTTATTATACCAGCTTATATAAAAGGAGGAATTGAAATAACAAATGTTAAAATTATCTCATGCAGTATGGCTTGCTAATTCGTTGCTGTCGGAACACTGTTCAGTGCCATTTTTACCAGTAAATCCACAGCTGTCTTCAACGAGAAATCAGGGTAGGCAGAAGTTGGCAAGATTTACACCAAAGGAATTTGCGACGCTCATTATGGATTTCCTGACTGAGGCAGGCCGTAGACATAAACTCAGCATAAATGCAGTATTTGTACAAGGTTTCTTATATTTTTTATATGTGTAACGAGCTCATATAAATAATGTACAGAAGTTACATTTAAGTCTATAAAATATGTAACTTTCTTTATAATAATTATTGAAGTTCCGTGTTACATAACATTTTCAATATATAATAATTTTAATAAATATTGATTATTGATTGTTAACATCATATTTTAGATCCCGTGGTGGCCATGCTACGTAAGCATCAACTACTCGGAAAACATGGATCACAAATGTCAGATGACGAACCATTGTACGACAGTGTCGCATCAGACGATGATTACGGTACACTATCAGCAGATAATAAAGTTTCACAGGACAATAAAACATCTGATGAGGTATAATTTATTTTTGTCTATTTGTTATGCAAAAAAAAATTTAAAGTAATAATTAATCACAAGTCGATTTGTGTATACTGAAAATAATTGTATGTTACAGAAAGTTACTTCTCTATTAACAAAAGATTCGCCATCAGTCAAAAGCACTGTTGAATCTTTGAAACAACAACTTACACTTTCCGAAACGACTATCAAAGAATTACAAAGTGAGATTCAAACCCTCCGAGCAACAGTGGAACATGTATTGAAAGAAAATTGGGAATTGAAAAATGTATTGCAGGTAATTATGGAAAGATATAATTAAAAAAATTGAACAAAAATTGAAAAATTATTTTGATAATTCATCCGATAATCATTCATTTTTTTATTTCTTCTTTAGGCACAAAATAAGTCAATAGTATCTCAAGAAAGAGTGATGAACGGTCATGTATGTATGGAATATGATCACGATAAAGAATCCAAATTAGATGTCAAATCTTCACCGCGCGCCAATCAACGTCCTGCTTCTATGTATGAAACTAGAGAGGGTTTACGAAAATCGCCTGCTTGGAATGCAAACATTAATCAGGTGATTGCATAATTGCTCTTTTTCTAATTATTGCATATTATCAAATATTATTATATAATATTATTAAATGTTTTGTTATCTATGCATGAAAACCATATTTGCTCTCTAAAATGTTAATAAAAAACGTCGTTTTCTTACATTTTTGACGAAAAGTATCTTTCGCATCATAAGTATTAAAACATACGTCTTATGCAATTATGACCCTTACTTTGTATCGGGTTGCAATATTTGCATTCAATTGAAATATATTACTATGTTATAACTTAATAACGAAATTTATTAATATTATAATAAGAAATGAATTATATGGAAGTAAGGAAGAACTAAATTAATAAACATGAAAGGTATGTTGTTTAACTTGGTTGATATATGAAACAGCAAAAACGTGAGTCTGAATCTATAATGAGGCCAGGAACGAATCAAAGCTTTTGGGAATGTAGTAGCAACGCTTTACCTCCAAGTGAAGAAGTCGATCGTAGAACCGAGCAAGTGACTAAACGTATTCAAGAATTAGCGAGAGCTATGCAAGATCCTAGTCAACGTGAAGCTTTTGTGCCATGTGCAGAACGAATTAGATTTGCGGTCGTTGAACTGACTGCTATTTTTCCACAGGTTTGTTTAATGACGTGCTATTTATTTTTGATAATAACATTAATAACAAGAATGAATTATAAATTATGTCAATCAATTGGTTGCAGAATTCAGCCGATGAAAACATTAGAACAGCATTGAGACAATTAAATGGGAATACTGGTCGACTGCAAGTCGAGTGTGCTAGTTTGCAAAGATGCACAAACGATCCTGAACGTATGGACCGGTGTTTGCAGCAGGTGCGTTCGTGCGCTTACGACATCGCCAAAGCAACCAAACTTCTTGTTACGCAGTTCCAAATGTCTTAATTAATACACTTTTGGAAACTCGTTTAAATTACCGATCACCCACTAACGTAATTGTATATGTAAATAGTGATAAACGTTATGAGCAATTGAAAAAGATGGAAAAGTTGAATTATGTATAATATACAAGCGATAGGAAAACAAAGAAGTAAAAATCAAAGATAGACTTTGAGAGTTTTATGAATATATACAGTTTATATATTGAATGAAACATTTAATAAAAAAAGGTGAACGAAAAGTATAAAAAACGTAAAAGTAATAATAAAAAGAGTAAAGTAAAATGGAGTTTAGACAATAATAATCATCATTATTTAGCGAATCAATGATACTGAAGTAAGTACCAATAATTATTTCGTTGTAAAAACGATTACCATGAATTGTTGATACCACAATACAAGTTTAAATCTTTTTATCATTTATTGTTATACATTCACAAGTTATTGGCAATATATTTATTACAACATATGATCCATGTATGTTACATTTTATTAAAAATTGTTTTATAAAAACAGAACGACGTTTCTCTCAAAATGTGTAAAGACTGATATGAGCATTCTATATTCATTAGATCACTCGATAAACGAATCCGATTATTCGCTAAAGTTTAATTCTGCACACAAATAATTTCATTCTGAGAATGAGAATCAAGCATAATACTGTTAATCAATGTTTTGCGTGTATTATTGCCAAACATAACCACGTAATATATAAGTTAACGATGAACTGTATTCTAGTAACGTTATTGATATTTATAGATTTAGGCGACTAAGTTGAAGTTCAATCGAAACCTGATATTCAGACAGAATCATGACTTTGATATTTTAACATACAGTATGTTCGAAGTAACAATCACGTAATAGGTACATATATGTAATGAACCTATATGATATCTTTTACTCATTTGTTGTTAATCTTAAGGATAGCAGAATAGATTAATCAATCACTTAATAAAAATGTATTTTTTGATACAATGTAAGTTTCGAAATTCTACTGTACTGTTGACATTGTATTGTACACGTGTACTTTTGTTTGCTTTATTGGCACTCAATCTTAACATGTTTATAAGGCCTAACTAGATATTTTAAATTAAATTTAAAGACATGGGAAGATGAAATATCCCGGTGTTCTTCATTGTACAATTCACGACAATCGCGAAAAGCGTTATCAAGATTGGCTGACAGTTGTAAAGTAAAAAATAACATTGACTTCTATTTTCAAATCAAATAATAATTTTCTGTGCAATACTTCTAATATGTACAAATGAGCATACGCTGCTACCTAGAAATTGAAAAATTGACGCGATTGGTGCTAAACGCCTTGTTAGTTGTTCATACAATCTTGTATGTTAAGATTTGTTGTAAAAATTTAAACTTGACGTTATTTCTTAATCATGTTTCTAAAGTAATCATGTTTCATAAACTAATTATGTCGAAATGTTGAAAAGCGTTTTATACTTCGGCAAAGCAATTAACCATAGTTTCATGCTATTTTGCACTTTTAAACGCTTCAGTGACTTTACGGTAAAGTGAAGTTACAAATATTTACGTTGAGGACTTGACGTTTCTAAACATTCGTGACCGAATAATGTCTAAGTGTTGAAAAGAAAGTTTTATTCTTTGATGAATTGTTAAACTTGAGTTTAAAACTATTTTTCAATTTCATATGTGTCATTAATTTTATATTAAATCATATTACTGTGGACGAAATGTACTTGTAGCTCAATGAGGCATTGTTAACAATGTATAAATATTTGTTATTGTATTTAAATGTCGTACATACCCTAATGACACAAGATATTCTGGAAGTAACTGCAAGTATGTGTATTGTAACATATGCCTGAAACCATTCTTGTATATCAAATAATATTAATGATACTTTAGGAATATTTTTCAATACATGTACTTACAACATCTCAGAATCATTAGATGTGCCATTAAGGTATGTATGAACATATGCTGATGATGCGTATATTATATTTTAAAAGAGCAGGTCAATTTTGCATTAGCGTTATAAATTATTTACAACGACATCACACAATCATTTTATTTCAGAAAGTATGTAATGTATTTAACTCTTTAACATAAATATAATGATATTAAAACCAAAATGATTAATATTTTAAAACCTCTATTTATAACAGTGATAATTATGGTACTTCAGAACATTTTTGAAATTATAAATCATTTTGTTATATATATAACATTATAAACCTAAAGAAGAAATTGTATTCGATAAACTTAAATTAATTTATCCATGAAAACAATAAAATTGAATTAGAAAATTGACACGAACCTAAAAAAAGGCACTAATAAAATTAATTTGTTTTACGTGTTACGTTTTTTGACAATTCAAATAGCTTCGTCGCAGATGGAGCTACGTGTGTACAATTTATTTATTTGAAACTTTGATTGATAGCAAATTTCCCGTGTTCCAAAACATTTAAGTTGTTGATTAACAATTTCGATAAGGTTATAGCAGATAAATTAAAAAAATGAAACGACTCAAGAAATTGGAACCAACTCACATCATTCACACATATCCTTTGTGCAAGGTAGCGATTGTCATTTAATTAATGTATAATTTGAAAATTCATTTTCAATTTTAAATTTAATTCAAATAAATGATTTATTATTATGAATTACTATTATTTAAAATAAGTTTTCATTATTATTATTATTAATGACACTTAATTTGTATGTTTAAACAAAATTGTTTTATTAGACGTCTGACATGTCTGATGACATGAAACAAGAAGCGATGGAAATATGTGTGACGGCGACTGAGAAATTCGCAAACAACTATGAACAAGCCGCACGTTTCATCAAAAACATTTTAGATAAAAAATATGAGGCACCCTTTCAAGTGGTCATTGGCGAGGCTTTTGCTCACGCGATAACTTATAAAAAAACAACAAAGCTTTTGATGTTCACTGGAGGAAACGTAGCAGTTTTAATTTGGAAGACAGTCTAATATTTTTGGATCTTTGGATATTTTAGGAGTCAAATACGTGGAACTGCAAACACGTTTATGAAGCGTATATTTAATTACATTTTTACATTCATATATAATATATATTTGTAGATTTCGTTAATAAAGCGCTGTTGAAAGTTGAGTGAAAAACAGCTCTTTATAAAAAACAGGTCGCAAGTTTTAAACAATGTCTTATTAAAATATTCAACATTTGGATTGCACATGACTCAATTTTACAAAATTAAGAGAATGTACCGTCAATGAAAAAGTAAAAATTGTATTCATTTTCACTTCGGTTCCCTTGCTTTGGATACATTCTTTTAATGATAAACAGATTAACAATGATAAATCTTTAATCTTCATTACTGAAATAAGTGTGTATATATATAAATTCATTTATGCTATTCGTTGCAATAATTTTTCTTTCGGCAAATTGGTGTAAAAAAAGGTGTAAAGTTTATGAAATCGTATAAAAGTGGTAAATCTAATTTATATCTATAACATGCAAGGTGTTTGTATTTGAATTAATACTTTTCTGGTGAACAATAGAAACGATGAATTCAAGGCAGGAGATAATTTTCTTCTTTCAATATATAAATATAAACGACTTTTAAAAACTAGTAAGTGTTTTGTGTGTAAATTTTCTAGCTTCTGAATAGCAGATTTTTTCAAAAAGAAGTTAAATAATTATGTGATAAATAACTGAAACAAAAATACAATCGTTAATATTTTCATCATAAAAATTTGAACTCGTTTTCTTGATTTTTCTGGTTTACAAAATTTTGTACTTTTTGATTTTTGCATTGCCTGGAAAATAAGTCACCAATGTCGTTGAACTTTCAGATGTCCCGTCTAAGCTGATTTCCATATGCAGATTGCCAAATTGCCCGCGCAGTACATGTACAACAAGTGTTTAAGTTGATAGGTGATTTCAAAACCGTATCCTTCGCCGACTACGGTGTGCCAGGAAGCTCCGAATTTTTTGTCCATGGTTTCCTTAATCATTCGCGAGACACTTTCGTAATTATCGGCATACTTTTCAGCCGCTGTTACGCACAATTCCATAGCTTCTTGCTTCATTTCGTCGCTCATGTCACATTTCTGCAACAGGGAGGAACAAAATGAAATTCAAGATCAATTCTAAATTAATAAGAAGTAAAAATAAAATAATTCTCTATAATCGTTATGAACGATATTAAGAAATACAGTTTGCATTATATAATAACTTTTGTTTTTCAACAATTATCAATGAAACAAATAATAAAAGAAATTAATCAATAATACGATAATTCATATACCATTCCATTTAAATAAATTTAACTTTTAATTTTCCAATTTCTGAATTCTATAGAAAATTTTACAATAATTGACCTATGTCAATCAAACAAAGACTCGATTGTCCGGTATATTTACCATTATTAATTTTAAAATTAAACAATTATTTTACACGAGTTTCGAGACTGCAAACCACTTCTCGAAATGAGACACCGATCTAATTTTGAGAAGTCATGAAATTACGCAAGCAGGGTTCCGAACGTATTCAATTTGGATTTATTGATCCGGAAGGCGAGCACAAAAAGTACCGCGATGCCGAACGCGATGGCACGGTTAATTTCACACTAAAGCGGCACTCACCCGACACAGGGGATACGTGTGAAGGATTTTCACCACGTCGTCTTTTTTAACTTCCGTCATTTTGCCGTCGCTTTAATGATTAAAGCGCCGCAGAGTCTGGCCAGCGCACGCCGAGTGCCGAATGGGGATGTCCCGTACCAGGCGTCGCTCTGGCTCGACCCCAAGCATCGCGAATAAGGGTGTGGAACGCGTGTCAAGCAACGTCCACATTTGGACGCGATATTTTGTTGCTGGAAAGTACGCATGTGCTTTGAAATTTATAGCCCGGCATACGAGCTGTCGAGGGATGCTGCTGAAAGGGGCGATGAAATGTCGAGAAATTTGGTATTGATCAGAGCTGAGCGATGCTACGAATCTGGGCTGAAATTGTAAGTTGGATTTGTGGGCAGGAGGTGGACATTTCGACTGGTATTTAGTAGTTTTGGCGAACTGCTTATGAAATCAAAATTGAAAAAATTGTTATACGCTGACAGAAAAATATTCAGTATTTATATTTGATAATTTTTGAAAATTATTAAATAAACTACTTTTTATTCCTTGTATCCAACTATAAATACAATTGAGCCAATTATATGCTGATTGTCATCCATTTTTTTCAGTTTACATAACATGTAACAGTTTTGTATGCGAGTTTTATATCGATCGTATATAGACCATATAATTTCATGAGGTTTATAAATAAACATATGTGGATTTACATTTCATGTTTCATACGATCCACAATTTTATATACATATGGATATGGATAATACATGAATTGTAAACTGTTATACATAGGAGATCTGACAACGTATTAAATCAAAATTAACCGTACTATAAATATATCAACTTTTTCATTCCTTAACTCCTAGCCAATAATTCATCTGAAAGAAACTACACAGTACGAACAGACAATTATTTTTTTATTTATTAACAAAAAACATTTCGCTCCGTATAAAAGTATAAATTAAATCCAAACCACTGTATACATTAGCGAACTGATTACTTAAATAGGTATTAGTCCAAATACTGTATCTTAATCTTAAGTCGGACCGGTAACTGGTTAATTTCTAAATTATTTATACTATGATCGCCAAATGTTCGTTAGTCGTGCAAACATTTCAATCAAACCCGATAATTCCGCAAGCGAGGCGCGCCCCCGCGGATCCCGTTTTCACGCTTTCTTCGGTCCTCCCGCGGCCGAGATCGTCTTCTTTTTCGTGGATCACTAGTGTTCGTCCTATCGCGCCTCTTACGCCAACCAGAGTCAAATAATGATCCACCCCGTCCACTTGTGCAATTCCATCTTCGCCGACTTCGACGTTACCCAAGTCACCGACGTGACGTAGTGGATCGTTAGGCGCTCCATGGGTTACCTAAAAAATTAATCATATGTATAGTTATAGTATTCATAAAATATACTTATTTCAAACGTAACACATGCATCAACTGGACTGCAAATATTGAAATTGATGTTTCAAAACGTAAGTTGTAAAATTAATTGAATCGTGATAAAAATGTATAACTGTATCCTACTTGTCACTTGATAAAATCAGTTAAGTAACAGAAATGAATAAGAATATTCTATGTCGGTCAAATGGATGATTAGTTTAATGGCATTTATGAGGACCGAAACCCCTTAATGATTAATACAATCATTAGTGAATGTCAGAATGTTTTCATTCAGACTGATTCATGATAATAATCTTCGTATTGAACTGAATATAATTTAATTACTTTTATTCCATCAATACCTTTATGGCTTACTCAAATTGTAAGGTATAAATTAGTAATGGATTGGGTAATAAAATAGATTCTTATCACATCCTATTCTTAACAAGTTTCATCCGTGTAGGTGTCTTTTCAAACAGTTTTTTCACAGTTTGCAATAAGTTTTTTAAATTAAGAAATACAAATAGTGGTACCAGGTATGGATTGAAGTGAGGTCCTGCGGAATTGCATCCTTTTGTTAAATCTCCTTTTTCGTGCACGTGGAAGCCATGCAATCCAGGAGATAATCCTTTAATTGAACCAGTGATTCGCAGTCCGGTAGGCAATTGTTCCAACGTAAGGACACCGCGAGGTCCATCGGTGGGATTACCATCATCATCGAGAGATTTCATTTCCACGATACCTTTTAAGCCGATTCCCTGCGAGTTTGTGGATATCAAATAACTTAGTTGAATTGGAAAACTGTCTTAGTGGATTGCGAAAGTGCATTATAAATTGTTCAAAAATAAATGTACTCTTAATATTCATCATAACATTTCTCTATAGCAATGATTGTGTTTATTGATTTTTTTGGAACATGTTTGGAAATAGAATGGAACACAATGTAAAATAGAGCAATGTTTTATAAATACAATTGAAGTGTGGAATTCAGATAGCAGGTTTACAAACTGAGTAGTGGAAGGACAAATATCAATGGCAATATCGTTAAAGGAAATTGCTGTCGAGGAATTATGTAAAAAAAAAGTGCATAAATGACCGTTCTTCGTTTATGTCTGCGTAACTCGAGAGCGGCTTTGGAAATTAGAAACCCTTTTTAGATTTTATTTAATAGACGCGCTGCAATTATTTTTGTCTCTTTATTTTTCTAGAGTGAAACTATAAGATGTACTCCGAAATGTACATATGCATAAAAACATTTATTTATTTATTCATTTTCATTATAATGTTTCTTTTAATTCGTAATTCTGTGTTCTTTTTGTTAATACTCTGGTACTTTTTGGGAATATATTGTGCATTAACAAAGTAGAGAAAATATAATAAAGTGTTTCCTTTAAACGAAAAAAATTTTTGTTTTTTAACAGGATATGAATAAAGGTCTAAAAATAATTGCAATATTTACGTGTAAGAAAATAAATATGATAATGATATTCAGACGAGTTAATTTTAATGTGCGGAAATCGATACTGGAAGTAAACGATTATGCAAAGACGTGTATTTGCGGTTAATTTCTTTTGCTGTCAAAAAAAAAACTAATAAGAATCGCTTGAATGTTATATTTTCATTAAAAAAAATGTATATCTTATAAGCAAATAATTTCGTTATACGTATACATATAGTCAATGTTTAATTACATTTGACACAAAATTAAGACACATACATTTTCTATTTGGAATGGATAATTCAATAAATTACGAATTAATTAGATTTGGAAATGTAGCATTTTTTTCTCTGCGTTGGTGCAAAAAATAAACTCTCTTCTTTTTTAAAAGTGAATACACGGCTCGGTAAAAATAAGCTAAAATAAATTTTTATAACTCAACTGGAAGGATGCTCTAGTCATCTTCATTTTCAAATTCATTTGAATTTGTGTGAAATAATTTGCGATTCAAAAGATTTTATCAAATTAAATTAAAAATATCGTTTCCGTGAATTATAATAGTTAAAATTAATGATTTATTACTATTACTATTAAATTATTAAAAAAAATTTCTTTGTTTATTTCTAAATGTTATTGCCAACTACAATTTATTTGATTGTTTCATTCCCAAACATCAACCAGTAACTGTTAAAATATCAATTCTACAATTTCGTTGATTGAAATCTTTCTCTCAGCGATGACAATGGTTACGAAACATATTTCTCACTGATATCGAGTATTACGGGAAAAAAAGATTAGAAATGTTAACAACTAAGCATTACAATTACAGCGGGTCCCGATATTCTCAATGTCCCCCTTAAAAAAACGTTCAAAAGTTTCCGAAACTTACGAACAAATAAGGTTCCATGTAAACTTCATAAAGATCGCTCCTCCTGCCAGGATATCCCGGTATACTTCTGATGAAGAGCGTCCTGTCGTTTGATTTCAACAGCTTGTGTTCGGTCGCGGATGTGACATCCTGCGCGTGAAACACCAGCCCGACCAGTACAAATAATCCGACGGCGGTTTTCATGTTCCTTGAACAAAATTTTCAGCCGCGCGATTAAAGACTTGTAACTTTTCGCGAAAAAAAAAAAAAAAACGTTGGCGCGAATTAAGCGATCGTGGCCGCGCGTTGCATCATTCGAGTTGTGTGCGAAGAACAGTCTTTTGACGAGTGAGCGTGTTCACTTCGTTGTAAATATACTCCTGAAAGGATATTCGAAGGCCTTGGTGGCCGATGAGCAAGCGTGTTCTTTAAAAACGATCCAACAGCGGAAGAAAGATAACCATGATCTAGTCGGCCGAAGAAAAAGCTGTTACACGGTAACTGTAAAAAAGACGTTTTCTTTCCCCCGCCCCTCGGCCGTCCCGCATATCGTTATGATTAATTTGACAATGATCAGTCGCGTGGCGCGACGCGTTATTGATGATTGGATGACAAACGCGACACCGCTGACGAGGTGTCGGCAAGTGTTTGTTACGTTCAAAGGAGCGTCGTTGTTAATTAACGTTCAATCAACAACGTCGGATCGGTCAAACGAAGTGAAAATCAATCAGTTTGAAAGGGAAGTCGCTCCGGTGGGCCGTGACATTTCTGTTGCGAAATAACGTTTTACGGACGTCATTTGAACGTTACAATAGCCAAGGTTTTTTAGATATTTTATGAGCTTTGAGAAAGTGAATTAATAGTTAATTAGATTTTTGAAAATAATCCATCAAACTAATGAATAAATAATCATTAATTAAACATTTAAAAAAGTCCGTTCACTTTTCAAAAATGTGCTTCAAACGTTGTCAAAGTTTTTTAAACGTTTGTGGATTTTTATACTGGATTTGAAAAAAAATTTAACTAAGAATCCAATTATATTTATTTAAAAGTACTATATTTGTTTTTTAAACATACTTGCATTCAAAAATGAATTGCGGTACTTTGAAAGAAAAAAAAAAGAAAATAAAGATTAAATTATTAGAAATGAATACTTATTAGATTAAGAAAGGTTGATTATACATCGATCGAACAAGCTATTAGTTTAATAGCTAACATAAAATTACATTCTACTAATTAAATATCAAATCACTTTTTAAATGACAAACCACTTACCGTAAGCAGATTACACATTCTTTATAAACTAACATCGTACGACGATATAGTAAATCTGATTCTCCTCGCGACGTAAAAACATTTTTTTTTTCTTTTTCAGAATAAAATATCAATCCATTTGACTCGTAGAACATACATTCAATCCCATTACTTGATCCAATATCAAATTATTCTTAATAACATCTTAATAGGATTTATCTTTGAAAAATATTTCCCACTAATTGAGGCATAATCGATTGCAACGGTTGTCACGAGAGATAAATGATTATAAAACGCTTCTCCGATACGGTTTAATCAGTGATTTATCGTAGCGAAAATTAATAATTCTCGCGGTGTTTTATTTTCAAACCCTTTCAAGACGTTTGCTTTTCGCGGCGATCAATAGTTCGAGCGTGCTTTGATTGGGAAAACAACAGACAAACAAGTCGAAGTTAAAACGAAACAACGAAGCTGCAGTTAATTTGATATCGTTAAAATTGTTCGGATTTTTCAGATGATTGCAGTAAAGTTACACATACTTCGGAATAGATGACTACTGTTTGGCGCAAATCACTCGGTCTCGGAGATGTCAAGTTGAAACTGTTCATAAACTTTTCTCCTCGTATCCGATCTAACTTGTTACGCGATTCCACACCAACTTAATCTTTCGACGTTAACACGTAGATTTATGTGTACATACGCGTAAGTGAAAGCAAGAAGATAATTCCTGCCCTATACGTAATTCTGTCATGTGCCTGTGTTCTTGTTGACGTTTCCCACCCATTCAAGGAGCGTGGACCAAAATAATGGGGACGCATTATCACACGCAGGTTTAAATATATATGATATGAAAAGAAAAAAAATAAAAGAAGAACCGACAGCGAGCGTTTTTGGTCTCTTAAGGAAAATAAGAAAAAAGAAAGGAATCGCGGAGCGAAATCAAGGCATTGAAAGAAATTATAAGAAAATTCACCGTGAACACTGAGAGAGCAAATATTCATGAAAACTACTATCAAAAATAGCAATATTTTCAAGAATAATAAATAAATCGTGTTAAAAGTTACAAATCAAATTATTTTGATGATTATTTTCATTATTTGTGATGGCAGTCTTTATGCAAAGGATTTTACGTCTTCAAACTATTAATATAGATTTTAATTTCTAGTATATTTTTTCTGGGAATGAATATAAATTAATTCATTTTTATATGAATTTCATACATATTCATATAAAAACAGTTCCACATTTGGATTAGAGTGACTTCATTTTTTAAAATAATGTGTCAAGAAAATTCGTTGAATGAAAAAAGAAATAAAATAAGTTTTGAAAAGGTATATATCTAATTTTTGCAAAATTTGTGACCTATTCACTTTTTTCTGCCAGTCATGGATGTACATTTAATAGATATATTAATATTAACAGTTTAAAAATATAGTCAATATATTTGTACTATTTTTAGCATATTTATGTGATGTAACTAGTGTTATTCTATTTTCGCTATAAAAATCGATGATGTAATATAAATTGTAAAAACCTGTGTCAACCGATGACTTGAAAATTTCGGTTAACACATGTTTTTTCGCATCTGCGCTATTTTCGAATTCTTTTATGTTCGGCAAAGTATCGATTCTGATTCATGTTCGTACAACGTGACGTCATTTACGATCTGTGTTCGTTTTTCACACTGTTAAAGTTGTTTCGAACGGCTGACGCGCTATCGGTTTACAGTATTGTAATAACGAAACGTAAAATAATCCAATTTTTTCATAATCAACGTCTTGAGTATTACTTCTTGAATTGCGATTAAGACTTTTTTAATAAATTACTTTTAATTCATTATACTGTGATTTATTAAATTTAATATAAAAAAAGTAATGACATATACTTGCTTCCGTAATTAGTTTCAATCGCTCAAAAGTAATTAAACTGAACATTTCTTAGAAAATGAATAAAGATGATTTTGCAAAAGATGAATTATATTTTTCCAAATTGATGACATAATTGCAAAAAATATAAAACAAAACATCTTTTTATTACCTTTTGTTTAAAAAATAAAAGTCCAAATTTATGTCTTAACGTTTTCTCTACCCTTAAGGGTAAAGAATCGAAACACTGCATTTCCAGTTTTTTATTACACTGATTTAGAAGTGTCCATACTACAAGGGAAAAGAACACGCCAAGTTACTACTTCCGGTTGTTTACGAGCCCGTTGGTATTATCGCATATGTTTACAGAATGCACTAGCTCAAAATTTAGAAAAAAAGAGAATAAAGTGAAGAAATTAAATTTTATTTACAATTTTATTTGTTAAATAAAAATTGCAAAAAAGGGATGAAACTTGCAACATTGTAAAATAAATCCTTTTCCGCAATTCAATAAATTAAAATGCATCATTGAAATAAAAATAAATTAAAATGCATCGTTTTCGACGTTAGAAAAAATTTTGAAATTTATTTGAATGAAACATTTGACAAATATTTATAAAACATTATTTGGTAACGAAAAGTTGAGGGCCTGTTGAAGAATGAACAAATTTGTCAATAAAGAACGAAACTCTAATATTTAGTGTATACACGTACTTGATTTTGATATATACAACTGTAGTATTGACGTGTACGTTCATGTGGGAGAAACAACTTTGTCTAATACTCGGATATATAATTATTTACTATTATTAACATGTAAAGACGAACGGTGCAGTCTTATAACATCGTTTTCGCAAGAACGTTGAAGTTTAATTTTATTGCAGCTAAGTCAAAAGCAAATTCAAACATTTATACAAAAATATAGACAGCAATTTAATCCTTTCATTCACTCGATTTCAAATAAAGTTTTTTTTATATTATCCACAGCTCTTATATGACTTTTCACATAAATGAATAAATGTTTGCAATAAAATTAACTCATTTACGTTATTTTCTAAAACTAAACAAAAAAGTAAAAATCTAAAAGTATCCCAAATCGTCTCAAATGAGTTTTAAATATCAAAATATTTCAAAATGAGACATTTGTTTTTACATTGCAAGATTAGATAAAAAAATATACACAGTTATATTTGTTAGTGAATTCATAAACTCAGATTCGCAGATTTTTCTTTGTGTTTTATTACTTTAACTTTATTATTAAACAAAACGTAATCTTGACTTGCTTGTCTACTTGCGATAATCGCCTGCTTAAAGTAATTCGTCTAATGGAGCATTGCAATTGCAATTTCCGGTTTTATTTGCACACGAGATTCAAATGTAGAATGGGCCATTCAATCTTTCGAGTAATTGTCCCTACCTGGCGGAACTCAACAATTGCTACACAATTTTTCGAAGCATTTCTATGCAAGTAACACGTGAACATCATTGCTACGACACGTGTATGCTCGTGAAAATTTACACTAAAATAATGCCTGAGGAAAGAAGACTTTGAATAGAATGAAAATATGTATGAATGAAAAAGTAACACATTGTAAACTTATTATGGACAAATTATTTTAATGTCTTATATCCAATTGCATTCCAATGCATTTTGCAAATTAAATATAACTTTGCGAAAATTATAAAATAGTTTATAATTCTAAAAGTATATTAGTATAGTAATTTATTTAAATCTACTTCACTGAAATTTTATTTACAGAGCTAAATTTTTCATTAATTTTCATTCTTCGAACATTCTCGAGACAAATTGTGTCAATTCTAAACATTCAAATCGCTCACTCGTACCAATCAACAGCAATTGTAGCAACAACAACGACGAGTCTAATGATTGTTGATGCGACTTTATTCCAACTTTTTTTTCCGCATTCGATCATGATCCGGATTCCTTCTAGTTGTTTAGTTCATATTTATGTAGTAATGTCGACTAATTGCTCGATGATTGTTCAAACCTTGGAATTGATGTAAAATTGATTTTTTGATTGTCTTATTACTTTTCTTAGTTGCACTTTAATGAGAACAGTGATGGCTGATAGTATTAAGTAATGTACAATATTTGCATACACTTATATAAGTCAAATTCTCTGATTTCAATCGCCTTTTAAAATTTATAAATGTAATGTAATAATAATAATTATTATTATTATAACAAGTCAGTTTGCCAACAAGTGAACAAAATGTTTTCAAAATTAATTTAATTAAATTTCGAAATTAACTCGTAATTATTGAGAGAGACACGTAATGGGTTAATAAAATATAAGACAATGATTTTCAATGCTAAATCTTACATAAAAAACTTAATAATATACGACACACGACGGCTTTTCATAAAACATAATTTTCCGTGTGAACATCTCATTAAAGTAAAAGTTGTGACAGAGGTTGTCGAGTCAATGTTAATGCTTACTCACGTATCTTCTGATTATCATTAATTATTATAATAAAACACGTCTAGTCACAATATAAATAACACAATTACAACAACAGAAAAGAAGAATCGTGTCCGAATTTTAAACAGCACTCAGACACAATAATTTAGACGCAACTGACAATTTGCTAATGTTAGCTCCAGTAGATGTC
>JABFOV010002105.1:0-21360 GCA_022817685.1 Aradophagus sp. ZL-2020 | reverse complement strand
ATGTTAACCGAATAATCAAAAGTATTTATAAAAATGATTTAAATTCTTATAAAATTCAAGATATGAATAAATGTAGATTACTCATATCAAAGTAATTTTATTTATAATTTATAATAATAAAGAATACATATATAAGTCATGCTTACAATACAGTTTAATTCTGAAATTTGAATTGTAAACATAATTGTTAAAATAAATAGAAACACAAGTTGCAAAACAATAATGAAATTAATTTGTATACAGTACATAAGATTTAACATATTTATTTATATTTACTTTTTTGTATACATTTCTTATCTAGTCATTGTTTTAACAACTTAAATATTTCTACACTACTAGCATAAATTTCTTACCTGAAAATATATTCTGCTATTCACAATATTTCCATCAAGAATGTTACGGTTGTCTATATCCAATTTTTCCTTCCCAATTCTGCAACATGTAAACAAACAACAATTATATTCTATACAAATCTATCCATCACGTGTGCTACATTTCAATTTCAATTTACAATATATAACCTTATTATCACCACCAAAACGCACCTAGATCTTATTCATACATCACGACATCGTTACGTAGTTATTTTGCTCACAAATTTTCGTCTATCAAAATCCGTGCTTGCGCAATAAAAAAACTTGAAACTTAAATTGCTATGTAAACAACTCCAAATCATTCAAACGCCCGCTGCGAATTCATAAACAAAGAACCGGTCGACTGCGCAGTCGCAGCCAATGCAGCGCACATTCGCTTTTTCCATACGAACAGCCCGTAGTGGGGGAAGTGGATCGTTACAAACAACACTTTTAACTCAAAATCCATCGACTTCTTAATCAAAACTTCTCTTCCACCTGTTTTGAAAAATCAAAAAACCTACGACCAACGGTTAGAAAAAACAAAATAATACACAAAATTAAGAAAAGCAAGCACTACGCAGTTAGCGAGCATCGCAGCCGCGCGCCGCTATTGGTCGACCGGTCACGTGACCGCCCAGATTGGTGGCTTTGCGGCAGGGGAGAAAGAGGGGTGCCGTTAAAAGGACGACATTGTTATGTGACGTTTCACAAGTTACAAGGAGGCAATAGGAGAACGGTGGTTCGAGAAAGAAGCAAGTGAAGGGAAACGAGAGCGGAGGTGCCGTTTTCGAAGAGCTCGACGTTTGGATATCGGTAAGCTTGGACGATCTTGGTACGCACCAGCACGCATTGCGACGTCGAGGCAACGTGCGAGGTGAGCTAGAGCGAGCGCGGCTGCTGGGGAAAAAAAGAAGGAAAGGCGAGCGTCGCGTCACGCCAGTCGAGCAACAAAGGCTACAGTGTCGGTGAGAGCGAGGGAGAAGGGGATAGAGAAGAGAGAGAGAGAGAGAGAGAGAGAGCGAGGTCGTGCGTGTGTGCATACGTGTTTGGCCGCATTCACGCGCGGCTGTGAAGGTATCGCGCGTCGCATTCCGGAGTCAAGACGAGAGCGGAACGGTGACTTCAAGTCATCGAATGTGGCCGAAATTGTTCGATGAGTGCGGAAGGAGGACTATTGTATTTTCTGAAAGCATTGGTCCGAGGTAGCACGGAACCGCTGCAGCGGTAGGCCGTAAAACCGTACCCCACCAGACTCGACGCTACGTCGCACCGCTCTGTCTGTCCTGGATATCGACGATTATTGCGCAGTTAGTGAACTCGCCGGGACCAGCCGAGCGATCGAAGCGCCGAGCGATATTTCAACGAGGTTTGTTGCTACGTGATGCCTTAATGCTCGATTTTTTCTTTTTCCCTTCTTTTTTCCTCCCTTTTATTTTCTGCCCCTGACTAAGCTGCTTTTGTTGTGAAACAAGTTTCCACTTTTTTTTTTTTCGGTAGAGGGTTGGTTGACTGTGTTCTGTTAATGATAGCGACTTCATTTATTAGCTTGTGTTTTAAAATTGGATTTCAAAATGTAAGATTGTGTAATGTTAAAATTGTAGATGATTTGAACAGATATAGTGGAAAAAAAAGATTAGTAGAAAGTTAATGTGTGGAGTAGATGGAAAAATGATAAAATTTGAAAAAAAAAAATTTTTATATCAAATAAATGTTTCTCTGCTAAGTGTTTCTTTTTATCAGAATTTTAAAATAATGTTACTAATATGGCTTCAAAGTCATGTCTTTGCGTTTCTACTTTTTTTTTGTGTATTGAATTTATTGCATAAATTATTGTCATTGTTCTATTAATACTTTTACTTTCATACAGTTTTGAATATCTTTATCTCAGAATTGTGTCTATGACTAGATTTTTTCACAATAAAGGTCATTTAAATTCTAGATCAAGTTTAGTAAATATGTATATTTGCTAACTAATCTCCAATGTTATCTAGAAGTGACAAACAATTTTTTTTGTTCATAAGAGATGTTTCACATCTTAAATATAAATAGTGGTTATTTAAAATGTATTTCAAAGTTATGTTTGTCTGAATAAAAGTCATGTTTATGGAAAATTATTTTGTCCATAGTTGAATTATAGATATTATTATCAGTTATTTCTTTATATTATGCAATTCTAAAATGCATATAGTGTGTTATACATTGAGGAAAAACGTAATATTTTTAAAAGCAAAGATGTACTTTCCTAGCGGTAAGAAAAAATTACACTTCGGCTCTCAAAAATAAAACTTTACAATATTCATACAATACTTTATGTATCAAGGGAGAGAAAGTGGAACCATGTTCAAAACTAAAAATATATTTTCCTTGTGGTTCTGAAAATATGCCTCTGCTCATTAAATACATGTGTTTTTATTTCTTTAGTACATACGTATTATTCACAAAATCTCCTCAATTTAACACTAATTATTTTTACAAATTGTGTGAACCTTGTCTACACTTCTAGAACAAGATATAAACTACCTACATATCAGTTATATAACTACAAGCATATACATATATACTTTACATACATCTTAATGTTACATGAAATGAAACATGTTTACAAAGAGAATTTATTTAACAAATTATTTGCTATTTTTCGTGTATCAGTAATTTATATCTTTTTTATTATGCAACTTGCACATAAAGAAATGTAGGTTTAACACAAATCTATCATTACGATATAAATAATATTTACTCGCGCATTCACGAGAAACAAACTTCTATATCATTCTATCTCATTGATTTTTAAATATTACTTAAAAAATAGAATACTTCAGATAGTCTTTTGTTTTGCCATAACGACATTAAAAAAAGTGAAAAAAAAAGACTAATCGGTCAGATGAGGAATAATAAATTGCCCTGTGAAAAAATAATAAACACAATAATTACTTAAGTAATATCATCAATACAATATTTACCATGAGACAAGTTTAAAAGAGAAAGTTTATGTATTGAATAAACTTTTACTCTCATTCAAATTGTAAATTTGTTTCAAATTGTCAATCTTGAGTAAAACTTTGTAAAATTAATAATAATTCTGCCATTAATATGGCTGCTAAATGACTAAAAATATAGAAAAAAATTCTTTTCTATAAAATGAAATACATTTTTTTTCTTTCATCAGACGCAGCAAGAATTGGATTGATACAAGTTTATACAGTCATCGAAAAGCAAAACTAAAATTGATCCGAGCCATGACAAACCTGACGCCGAAGACGAATAACAAAATGGAAAGGTACTCGCCAAAGTATAGCGGGAAGAAGCGTAGTCCTGTGGGTCAGCGCGCCAGCGCTTCGGTGACGCTGAAGTCGCCACCCATATACATTCCGACCCGGACTAAGAACAATATCAACAACAATTCCGAGAGCACGAGTCCGCAGAGCGGAGGTCGGAGCCCAAACAATATGGCTCGAATGACACCCAAGAGCCAAAACAATGCAAAAAATCAAAGCCCCGACGCGAGCTTGGCGAAGAAGAGGAGTTACCACCAATCGCCCACGGCGTTATTATCCCGCAACGAAAGTCCACGCAGCAGCCCCACAAATAGCAGTCCGACAAACGGCAGCTTTTACGCGGGTGCCAAATTCTCGGAGCCACCATCGCCGGCCAGTTTACCAAAACCACCACTCCATTGGACCGCTGACATAGTCAGCAACTGCCGGCAGGCGACGACGAGCTGCACGTTCGGCAACCACCTCAAAATGATTCTGAACGTACAAGCTTGATTTGCGTAAGTCAACTGTGTTGGTATTTCGCTTGCAGGCGGAGCGAGGACCCAGCGCTTGGATTCGCCAATTGAAAATATTGCAAATACCGCGCCATTTATCTACTCACCGTCATTAATTCAACAAAATGGGATCATTCGCGACGATTGACAAAGAATTGTAATTAGTAATTAAACAGGCCAATCTTGTTTCGATACTTATGACACGTTCATACAATGTCGAACGATCCATGCTGTGTATAATGGTAAACATGTATTTTAGATTATATTGTATAAATAACATACCAACACAATCACTACTCACACAAGACACATCTACACGGAAAGTCGGCACTTTAGCCGAACGTGGAGCAATTGTAAGGACATTGTTTCTATAATGGAGGCGTGTTTTGAGCTTTTAAAACAGCGTGCTTCAATTTTTTCAGTCGCATTATAAATAAATTATGCCGGAAATTTTACGAATTCATGAGAAAAAGGACAATGAATTGGAAATATTTGTGATATTTATGTATTTAATAGAATTAGTTTGAATTGTTTTTGAAATTTTGACTAAATAATCACATTTCGTTTCTTTTTTATCTCAATTCACATTGTAAAATTGTTTAGTTGTTTGATTACAAGCCGATAATGATTTGAGATCCTTGTCCTTTTCAACTTACGATTTGAGGAGCTTAGTGTAAAATAAATCAGAATTCTCAAACGTTTTCGAATATCTCTCGTCTTCTAGATTTGATTTTTATTTTTGTATTTGAAAACGTTTTACTTTCTTGCGGTTTCGCGCTAAATTCGCAAACGAAACTGCAAACGAACAAGTATTGTGGTGTGAAACGACTGATCGTGTGTCATGTGGGTTGAATGGGTTTAAGTGAATGTGTGAATACTTGTGATAATTAGTATGCATGCGCCTGCGCAAACGCGATTTCATTCCACTTGTGTTCCTGCTACCATTGCGCCACTTTTCATTTCGCTCGACATGCATTTCAATTGTACAGTAATTTCGATACGAGTTTTCATAAAATATAAGGTGGCGAAATGAGCAGTGCAAGTAACACAGGTTGAACTGTCCTCAAATACGTGTTAAGTATATAGATTTTAAATGAAAAACATGGAAATTTTTTTGTATATTGTACGGTGCAGTGATGCAAGAATTTCATTTATTTTTTTTTTTTTTATTATATTGATTTAATGTCTGCTGATAGATAGCTTTTATTTTTATCTTATTTAACTAACTTCTTTGTCATTTAACATAACCTTTTTTATGTTTCTACAAATATTTTTGTTTCATAGATTATTTTGCGTTAAAACAATAGTAATTTACTTTAAGTATCACGTCGTATTAAAAACTTGTTATTGCTAGGTTTCGTAATCCTTTTTTTTCTCTCATCGTTTATATTAAATAAAAATAATAATAATAATAATACAAAAAAAAAAAATACTCGGAAAATCAAACGCATGCAAAAATATCTATTATTTCGATTTTCTCTACTTAGTCATTGAGAAAATAAATGTAATTTGTGTACATAATGATCTTAGTACAGAAAGTTCTGCAAATGAAAAATTGCAAACCTCAAATGTGCAATGCAAACATTTGATTTTTCGTCTGCGTTATCAGGGGTAATCGAGTTGACTAAATTAACAGCTAATGAGACTCAATTTTATTTAACAAATTAAATGTGACAAAATTACCAGTTAGATAATATTGGGTCAATTTCCGTCAAGTTTACTTGTGCATATCTACTTCTGTATTTGCCAGGATGACAGTCTCCCAATAGTTTACATTCAAAACTTGGCGGTAATCGACATTGGGACCGATTCCTGTCGCTGATACATTAACGACAGAACAGTTCCTGGTTGAAATCTTGTCGAATCATCATTTTTCTTGACTTGTCTAAATTGTTTTCTTGACTTTCATATTTTTAAATTATCTGTGCATTAAAAAAATCATTTCGATTTATATTATGATAAATCAAAATATAAAAAATCAAAGCCATTTTTTATTCAACAACTTTTAAATACATTAGTAAATCTGCTGTATGAAAAATCATTCAGTAATTTTAGTTGAAGGATCGTTTTCTAAGATTCGACAACATTTAAACCTTTCTTATAAATGAAATGAAAGTCACAAGTAGTGCATTTTAAGCTTTAATAAGGGTCTTTTGGCCTTAACAAATTTTGATACACAGTACAGCGCGTTTAAGGCTCATCAGCTTAAAAAAAGACGATGAATTTTAACCGTATGCATTAATATAATAAATAAAGATGTAACTGTAAACTTGTACAAAATATTTTGTATGTATATGTATAGATTCATATTTGATGTATACATACATATATAGACAAAATTGTAAATGAATATTAATGATCATAGTAATGTGAAGGTATTTTCGTTTTTCGTTTATAAAGTAACTATTAATTTGTATTTTATGTTTTATTAATTTGTTTTCCAAATTGAACAAATTTCATAAGTCAAGAAACTCTGAAAAATATTCAAATAGGGTTCAAGTTTTGAATTGTCTGGAGTGACGAAAAACGTGATAGCTATTGTAAACTGTAACGTTTTATGGAACTGAGATGTTAAATGGATGAAAAATTAGCTGTGATGTTGAATCTATAGGTACTATTAATTTTTAATTAATGTAATTGGATCGGTGAAGATATATATTATATATACATACATGATACACATATAGTATATAAAAACATGTATATGATAATAAGAAGCGGAGTAATTAAGAGTATAATTGTAAGATGATAATAATTTTAATAATATATTTGAATAAGAAACATCAGTATATTGTCAGCGCTGTGATCACATTATTGTAAACAAATTGTCCCAAAGCGAGTGCAGTATTCTAAGAAATGTGTCAGTAGACTTTTTTTTCTTTTTAATATGATATTTTTGTCAAATTCAAAGTTTGTTATTCTATTGGCGAGGTTGTTTCTTTTTGTAATATTTGTTTTGTCATAATTTTTGAATAAAAAGTATCATTTAAAATGATAGAAACAGCAATACTAAAATTGGTATTCATTTTTTTAAATTATTAATTTTTAATGCATAATACAATACCAACAACATTGTCAGCCATGTTTAATTATTTTTTGTATTTAAAATTGTATTCAAAGGCCTTTATCTTGCGTTAAGATCTAAGAATCTGCGTTTCACTTCGGGATAAGGTGAGAACTGTAATGTAAGTATATATATATATATGTATGTATATATTTTGATATATATATATGCAAATATATATGTGAAAGAATTGACTTGGAATGCTGATGAACCGGGGTAAAATTGATGAGAAAATAAAAGAAAAATAAAAAAAGAATTTACGAATTAAGTGTAAAAAAGAAACGGTGGTTGTAACGCGGAAGTCGACGTTGCTTTCTTTTCCCTGATGGAAATTGTCCTAAAGTCGCTTCCGTTTCGCCACGTTCTACCGTCGCCAAACGGTGCAACGATCGGCTGAATAAGAATATAATCGTGCCGGCGATTGATATGACTTCTCCAAAATGATCCACAAGTACACAATGAACAAGAAACCGCTAAAAAGCGAACTTGTAAATATTTGTAAATTATATTCAATTTATCTACGAAGGAAGTATTTATACACCAAATTTGATACTGAGCGCCGACGTGACTCGGAACTATTTCAAGATTTCCACGTTGAATGATTCATTGGATGATTCTCCGCGGAAGCCTTGCATTCAAGTCGCGCCGGCAGTTTTATGCGTTACTTTTCGGAGCGGTCGACAATCGCTTGGCACTTAATGTGATACTGTAAACGTACAAAACCGGTCGTCACGATAAGCTCATATGTGTAATACAAGAAAGAATGAAAAAGAAAAATACAAAAAAATTTAAAAAAAATAAAAAAAGAACGAAAGCGTAACATTAATAATTAATTAAAAAATAAAACCAACGTTGGTAATAATAAGAATAAAAAAAGTTGAAAAGGAAGTGGAAATTAAAATATGAGGAGGGATCTCAAAATGCGGACATAGGTGTTGAATTATGGAAAGGAAGATTGCAAAACGTTTTCATAATTTTTCAATCAATGATGCAGGGAATAAATTGAATAAAAAAATAAATAAATAAATTAAATGAAGCAACGACTGAAAAAAGATTGAAGCACGTCATTGATAATACGTGATCGTCAAGTTGAAGTTGCGATACACAAATACAAACACAAAATACACAAACACAGCGAACCAAATAAATTTAAGCCTTAAATTTAAAGACAGATTGGAAAGAAACAAAAAGAGATGCAAGAGTGACATGTTTAAAAGCGCGTTTTGTTTTCGTTTTTGTAAAATTAACAAATATAATTTGTCAATTTTGTATCGGCGTCGTTCTACGTTGCCAGTTGCAGAGGCAAAGCCGCGCTAAAACAAGACCAAACACAAAACAGTCGACTTTATGTACATAATAAATACAAAACTGTCAATATTCAAACGACGCCGGTCGCCCTCTCTGCCCTCTTTTTGCGTCGATTTATAGCGCTGCGTGTGACAAGTGCGAGTACCTGCAAATGCTCTAAATCCTGATTTTCAGGGTTAACGGCGTTTGTGGTACGCGCGGTTGACCAATGATACAAAAGAAAAGAGAAAAAGAAGAAGTAATGGATAAATTGTGGGTTAATTCAAGAGTGTCGTCTCGCTGACGACTTTTTCGACGTTTCTTTTCCTCTAGATTTAAGAATTTGTAAAGTTAAGCCTGCACGAATGATTGCCCGTAACTGCGATCATGGCAGAACGTACTGATTACTTTAGCGTTGCGATGCGAGATGCAGTAATTGCGATGGTGTGACTGAATGAGAGGAGAGTGAATGTTCGATAAATGAAGAAAACGCATACACATATATATATAAGATTTGAGAAACAAAACAAGGTACGATCTTCCTATCGGGAAGGATGCGTTTATAAATGAAAGAACTGAGTTTTTTCGTCAAAGCGCAGAAACGTGTTTGATCGCGCTATTCGCGAACAATTGCGCGTGGATCTCCAATTGGCAACAAGGTTAATGTAAGCAAACAAAAAGCATTTCTTTTTGTTCAGCTTGGTTAAACAATTGCGCGTTTCATGCCGTTCCTTATTAATATTATTACTGTAATTATTCTTATTGTGTTTTATTTGTATTTCTTAAAATTGTAAGCGCATATTCATAAATAAGATAAGTCCTTATTCTGTCTCCCGAAAGAATAGTAGCTGAAGCTTATGTATTTGGTTCATGTTTTTTGCGAAAAATAGCAGAGCTGCGATTGATCGGAGTAAAGACAATTTGTTGTCAAAGAAAGAAAAAGATTTGTATCGCCGTAATGAACGAGATGTCGTAATGTAGAATTTTGTTTATACAAGATGAGAATGAAAATGATTGTCGTTATTAAACAAGAGAAAAGATGTATGAGCGAGGCGCGGAAAATTCAGCAAACTGGATGTTAAAGTTACAAAGTGATAATGTTAGTGACGGTTGGCTTTAAAGCGAGAGTGATGGACGTTCTTTTTACCGATCAAGTGCTTTTATCTAAAGAAGAGGAAAAGTAAAATGATCATATGTTTTCTCTATGGAACGCTCGTTCACTAATTGCGAGGTGAAACGTGATGATGCGTTACGGCTGTGCAAGCGTATTATATTTTGCTAGAGACTTGGGAAGAAGAATTGAAGAGGTGAAGATGAAGCAAGGAGAAGAAGATGAAGAAAGAAGATGACGAGGAATCGTGTCGATTAAACGAGAAAGGAGTGAGAGGAAGATTCAAAGAAGAAAGAAAAATTGTTGAAGACGGAGCCTCGAGTGTTGAGAAATTGATCTTGATATAGATATATATATATATATATGTGAAAAAGTGATTCGTTCGCGCGACGTGATCATCGCTGCTCTCTAAACGAACCACAAGCATCTTTTTTTTATTATTTTTTGTACATCTGTAACAGTGAACATTATCAGTTTAGTTTCTGGGACAATCAATTGTATGAACAAAAAACTGAAAACCAGTGTGACTCAAGAGCGACTTTTTGAAGTTTTCTACTTGAAACAAGTATTGAATCCAAAAGTGGAGAAGATATATCATCGATGGATCTTTTCAAATTTATTTTTGACATTATTTGATTATAAGGAAACAATTTTTTAATTTGGGCCTTCTGAACAATTTGTTTTTTTCTCTTTTCACTTTTTTGTGATTTAATTTTTGGACATCTGGACTATGAATATGAATTCTTCAACAGTATATAAATTTTCTGTTCATCATGAATTGTACAAGGACAACGTTAATTTTGGCATTATTTTTCTGTTCATATTAATTTACAGTGACTTTCATTGGATTATCAAAATTCAAAAAAAATTTTTTTTAGGGCCCTTTTCAGGGCCCGCAAATAAATCAAACAAAGAATTTAGTTCTTATTACAATCGCAAATGTCCTTTTCAGGACAAAACTAACTGGGCCTTTGTGGCACCACAAACTGCCCTTTTCAGGGCAAATTATACGAAAAACCTCAACTCCCAAAAATTGTCCTTGTCAGGACATATTTCTTGTGTTTTTTTTTAACTTTGTCCTCATTGGGACATTACCACCAATGGAAACCTCTACCAATTATCAACAACCAATGCTGGAGCTATGGAATGAAGAAATACGAGGAGAAGGAAAGAAAAATAAGAAGAACAGGAAGACAAGAATGAAGATGATGAAGACAAGAATTAAGAAGAAGAGGAAAATTTATCTTTGCAATACAACAGCATAAATAACTCAGTATTTAAAACTACTTCTATTTGTGAATATAATGTTGATATTTTTAAATTATATTTTTTATGGCAATATTCAATCTTATTTTTTTATTTTATTTATATAACTTCAAGTAAGAAAAGAGTATAAAATTAGTATACAAATTTTATTTTAAAGATATACATTGTCTTTTCTTCAAACAAATGTCTATTTTTTATTATAGATAAATAATTGTATAAATAAGTAAAAGCAGAAAGACAAAAAATTATAAGTCATTAGATTAAAATGAGTAATTTTAATTTACAGATTGACGCGGAACTTTCCATACTTCTAGAATTCCTGCAGTATCACCAATAGCAACCAAATTCCTACAAGATAATGTGGATTAGTATGTCATCATATCAACTGAAAATTTTCGATGGTTGGTTAAATACCTCTTGAAATTGAAACTCAAACAACTAGCATTCTCTCTATATTTGGACTCAAGTAAACTTTGGACTCCAACATCACCATCTAAAATGTTGTAAAAATTGACTGCAGAACCAACTCCATATGCTGTGAAAATTTCCTGATTACCATAATACCATGCCAATCCAATTATTGTATTATCAAGTTCAATTGTTCTTTGGCAAGACACCTGTGATATCGAAAGTATTATTGTTTTTACATTAAATTAACTTTTTAAGGAAAAAAAATAAATAAAACAAGTGTACCTGATCAAAATTGTATATGCGTATTTCTTTATCTGTACCAGCTGAAACAAACAAATTTCCAACTGGAGAACACTTCACGCAAGTTACACTGCCATCATGTCTGTCATATTCATTTATAACTGGGTCTAAAATCGTTGCATCTCCTAAAATGCACCACAATCTAATTAACTTTTTTGGTGACTTTTGTTTATAAACTATATCTTATATGATATTTCAAAATATACTAGGAATCTATAATATACTTGGATCTAATTTTGAATTCGAACATTATGTCTTATACATCAATATCAAACAAAATATAAACCTTCTACTGGTGTTGATTGTTCAGTGTTACATTTGTACAATCCTCCACATAAAGTTCCTGCTATGAATAGTGTAGAATCTTTATTTGAAAAATCAAAGCAAGTTATAGATAAACCTGCTTCGTTTGCACGTTCTCTACTACCTCCAGCACTTCGTGGTCTAACACTTTCAGCTGGATTATGCTCTTTTACAATTTTAAACCTAACAGAAACTCCAGAAAATGTAAGTATATTACTATATAAGAAAAAAATTCTTTAATTGTTTGACATTTTTACAATTATATAAGTAATATTAATTTAGATTAATATTATAATGCAAAAATACCTTTTATGTAAATTAACTATTGTAAAATTTGCAGTTAATTTATGAATGAGTATATAACCATCACTACTGGATGAAACTAATGCAAATGATTCATTCAAAAATTTAGATTGCCATTGTACTTGTGTGACTGAATCTCCGTGAGTGCAAATTTGTAAAGGTGTTATTGATGTATCGTCTCTTAAATTCCATACAAGAACATCGCCTTAAGGATGAAAAAATATGGGATTGATAAAATTAACACTTGAGATTTACAATGTAAATATTGTATGTAATATATATGTAAAATTTTAAATCCACTTAAAAAATAATTATAAATTTACCATTAAACAGCCCTGCTGCTAATATTGATGGCTCGCTGGGATGGTACGTCATTGATGTAACACAAGCATTAACTTCTAATATTTTTTTTGGTACTGAGATTATTTGATCATCTCGAGTGAGATTATAAAATTTTATTTTTGAAATATGGTCACACCAAGAATCATGATATGAAATTCCATAACTAACAGCTACAGTTCCACCGTAAGTGCTCCACGTAACACTACTTATTTTGGACTATTTGATAAAGCATAAATGTTATTGTCCATTTTACAATTGTGTTAATAATATTAAATTTTTTAGAAAATATTTAAATTATCATGTTACATTTCCACTTTGTATATTTTGTTAAGAAAGATATATTAACTTAATGTATTGTTGAAAATATAGTTTATAATATAATCTTTAGAACAATTTTTTTCTAAATCAATCTTACTAAACTTATTTAAAGTATAAATTTAGTAGAACATCCATGTCTTGAATCGAAATATTTTGTAAATGAAAGTTTTGTTCAGCTGAAAGATATTGTCTGCATAAATTAGAAAGTTACTAGTAACTTTCTTTCCAACTGTAACATGGCATTTGATCAGTCATCATTCTTAAAAACCGTGAATCCTTTCTTACGACGAAAGATTATATTTCAAATGTAAAAACATCTAATTAAATTAACTGATTAAATATTTTCCAAAATAATGTATCACATTTTCTAAAAATATTGTTCAAATATAATTAAATTATTTAGGTGTATTAAAAATACCTTTGTATCAGCAGGTGTCAATGTATTTATATGACTCATTAATTTTACTGTACTTGACGTATCATCGGAAACCCCTGGATCATAATCATCAAAAGCATTATCGCCATGAATTTCATTTAATGCACTTAGTACAGTTGGGGTAACACGATTTAGAAATTGAACCAAATTGTCTACATTATACATTGGCTTTTTTGGTAATTCTTCAAAAGTTTGAGTCTAAAAATGTTAATGTCATATTAATTATATTGATGAAATCAATTACTGATCTACTCCCTGTTTTTCTATTATTTCTATCATTATTACACAAATGAAGATATTCAATTAACGTTAATTATTTATAAAGTAATTGAGGAATGTATTTGTTCTTCAGAAAAATATTAAAAAAAAAAAAAAAAATTACTTCAACACTTCGTTTCTCTGCTGTTTGAGAACTTCCAGGAATGTTTATGACAGCATCCGTTTGCAGACAAATAGATTTTTCTGATCTAAAAATATAAATTACAATTAATTTAATAAACCGATACAACTGAATTATTGATATCTGCTTTTTCAAATTGTTCAACTTATTGATCAAAATCATTTTTGTTCATTTGTTTATTTCATGGAGAACTATAAAATAACAATGTTTAATATACTTTTCATGACAAAAAAAAGTCGATTTCAATAATTTGAAGAAATATTAATTTTTAGATTACTGAAATATACTAACATTTACACATAAATGCATCATAATGAAAAAATTTAAAAATAAACGAAAAGAAATTTAAATTAATTGTACTAAATTCTACTTTTTTGACTTTGTTTTAATACGTATGAGTACAATTTAAATTCTCACAAAAAAATTTCATATAAAAATGGTAATATATAAGCCATTGAAAACTTTGTTTACATTAAATCTTGGTAAACTTTGTTGATGTTAAATTAAACAAACAAATTTCAGTTTGTTTACATACATACATAATTTTCAAATATTATAACTAATAAAATTTTAACATTTCTTACAAGAGAATTGTTTCTAAAAATAAATAAGGTACTAATTTTACAATTGTTCAATAGACCTATTGTTACGCAAGAAATTTGTTTTATATGTAGAAAAATAACAAAATAATAACCTATTTGATGATATCTTTGATGGAAAACCAACAGGATCTTCAGATTTATCAGAAAACATGTTTATTTTAAAATGCAGTCACTAAAATTATGTCTGTAAGTATTTAGCTACTCATTTTATTTTTATATCAACATAAAATGTCAAATTACTAAATATTGGTGGACTATTATTTATTTATTTACATTCTATTCACTTCCAATATTGTACACAGACGCCATTTGTAGATAATAAATTTATACCAATTCCATTGGTTGATTTTTAAAGGTTAATAAAAGCCGCCGAAATCATAAGAAATTGAGTTAATTTATAAAAGATACAATTTTACATAAATATTATTTAACTAAATATTTGAATTTGACTTTCAATAAATAAGTTAAATTTAAACAGGTATTTAAATACCTTTTTTGTAGGTACTTTGAGTAGTAATTATAATTACAAATTTAATGGTGACAAAATGTTAGTAACATATACTGTAATTGTATTAAAAAAATCGTTTCTTTTTCATTGCAATATTCTCGAAAAAGTAATCATCATTATGTATACAATATTTCCCAAAATAGATTAGATATTTCAATAAAATCATCTAATAATAGACGTTATTTTGATTCAGGATACAAATATACAATTTCCGCTTGAAATGTATTTCAATCGTCTTCCGCGTACTGAATGGAGGCGCGATTGTGAATTCTGTCATCGTTGATCCAAAATGTCAGAGATTGATAAATGGATTGATATTGCAAAAGAATGCAAGTATTTGCCAGAAAATGATCTTAAGGTAATTAACACAGTGTTTGCTTGATTATCAATGGATGACGATAATTATTGTATAAGCACTGCATGGTGAAACAACAATACTTCATATTATAGGTTACACTTGTGTTAACATTCACACAGTGTCACTCAATCTTTAATGTTTGTTCTTGTTAACAGAAACTCTGTGATATCGTGTGTAGTTTGTTGGCGGAGGAATCTAATATACAACCAGTGTCTACCCCGGTAACTGTTTGTGGAGATATTCATGGGCAGGTAAGATTATCTATGCCAGCATAACCTATAATTACTTCCTGTTACTGTTTATGATGAATGCATTTTTTCTTTGGTTACTCCTTTTAGTGCAATAATATGCAATGCAAATTTAAAATTATGATTACATTAACTGTACTTTTAAATTTAAGGAAGGAAAATTGTTTATATAGTGAAATATAAAAACTTATATTGACATTGTTATATATTATTTTCATAGGTATAACTTTGCAATTGCACACATTTAATTGAAAGTATTGTGAATTGTCTTTGACGATTTTGAATGCAGTGTGTGAAAATCATGAATATATGTCATCTTTGAACGATCGCTTTATTAACTAAATATCATACTTTTACTCAGTAATGTAATAAAAAAAAACCTGAAAACTTTATTTTGGTTCAGTTTTATGATTTAGAGGAGCTTTTTCGAAATGGAGGTCCTGTGCCTGATACAAGTTACATATTTATGGGAGATTTTGTAGACAGAGGTTATTATAGCTTAGAAACGTTTACACGACTATTAACATTAAAAGCAAAATGGTCTGACAGGATAACACTTCTTCGAGGAAATCATGAGTCGAGACAAATTACACATGTTTATGGATTTTATGGTTGGTAAAAATATGGTATATTTAAATTTAATGAAATTTTTATTTTTTACGCTGAAAAAGTTTGTAAATATTGCACTAATTTCAGATGAGTGTCAAAACAAATATGGTAATGCAAATGCGTGGAAATATTGCTGCAGGGTATTTGATCTGCTCACAATTGCTGCCGTATGTATACATAGATTGTATAATTATTATAAATATCACTTAATCATTTAATTTTCATAAAATTTATCATTAACACTTTACACATTAAACATACAAATTCCAGTAAGACATTAGGATATTTATATAATTTTATATATAACTTGGAATTACTTTTTAGTTAATCGATGGACAAGTCCTTTGTGTACATGGAGGTCTGTCACCAGCTATTAGTACATTAGATCAAATTAAAATAATTGAAAGAAATCAAGAAATTCCACATAAAGGTTTGATGACAAGATACTACCATTATAACTTATTAGTTACTCACGTTATAGAAATAATGTTAATTATTTAAATTGATTGAAAATTAATTATTTTAGGAGCATTTTGTGATTTGATGTGGTCAGATCCTGACGACGTTGAAAAATGGAAAGTTAGTCCGCGAGGTGCTGGGTGGCTATTTGGAAGTAGAATTACCCAAATGTTTTTGGAAATAAATGACCTTAAACTCATTTGTAGAGCTCATCAATTAGTAAATGAAGGTAAAAAAATGTAGCTTAACAATTCTTGCATGTAATATATGCATAATATATATTCAAAGTGCCTAAGTAACTGAATTTTTCAGGTTACAAGTACATGTTTAATGATCAGTTAGTTACTGTCTGGTCAGCGCCAAATTACTGTTATCGTTGCGGCAACGTAGCAAGCATTCTACAGTTTCAGAGTGTCGACGAAAGAAATGCAGTCATATTTCACGCGGTGCCAGATTCAGAACGAGTAATACCACCTACGGTTACAACACCATACTTTTTATGATTTGATTTTTTTTTTTATTTTTAATTTATCAATTGTAACAAAGAGGTACTACATTTCTCATTGATCATGATCTCATCTGTACCGCATACTGATCTCGATGTGGTGAATTTGACAACAATTTTGTAACATCAACAAAATAACATCTAGTTATAGCATCATTTACAAATGAGTAATTTTACAGTGAGATCAATTACGATATCTGATGTACCCTTTTTTTTGTTACGTTTAAAACGAAAGATTTACAGTACTACATAAGATACAGAGAGAAACATAAAGAGGGGAACAAAGACAAATGTACTTTGTGGAAGTGCAGAATTGTAATTGGGTTAAGATCAAGTGCAAATTATTGAGAGTCATAGTTAGACATTCCTTTGAAATTATAAGTAAGAATGCTTGGAATTCGGGCAACGCAAGGCCCGTTCGCATATTTTACTTGTAAGGTCTTCCTATGAGTGAGGAGAGTTCACTTACGCTTTTATATTAAATTGTACAAGATATAACGAGAGGATAAATATCCAGCGTATTTGAGCTGACTGAACTGTCAGATTTTCGTCTACACTTTTACACCAGTTTGCTCAATAGTTTTACTACTTTTTTCATGATTTAATAATTTAATAAGGATTTATTTGTGATAAACGCGTTATATTATTAGGTAATTCGATTAGAGTTTTTACAATGTAATTGTCATTAATACAATTTTTTTATTATATGTGGAAATAATAGAAAATTGAGTTGCCTTTGTGTAATTGTAAAATCTTGATAATATAATGTTAATATATTATAAGTATATGTAAAAATGTACACTTTATATTATTACTTATAATATTTAAGTAAAACTTTTAATAAGTTTACTTTAATAACAGAAAGTGAAATTGAGAAAGTTAACTTTTTATACATTACGTTTTTAGAAATTATGTTACCAAGCAATTAACTAACAATTAACTACACTTAACTAACTTAACACTTAACTAACAATTTGTTTTCTTCATATATTTTTATTATAATTGAATATGAATATTCACTAAATCTTTTTATAAATACTTCAAACTAAATCTTTGTTGAATTAACGAATTTGTCTTTTAAGCAAAGTTTGGTGTATATTGAAAATGTATTTAGGTTTTTATTATTAACTGATAAAACAGCTAAATTTTCAAGATTTTACATTATTCTTATCATGGATACTCAATTTTATAATAGTTCTTCATTTATAAATTTGTTTTTTGAACTTTGAATTTTTGGTTATATATACATGTATTTTTTTTAGAAAATTCCAAGTGCATATCAAATAATGAAAATATAAATTGGGTTAATTTATTTTAAATAGTAAAATTAATTAAAAGTTAACTATTTTTGGTATAAAATTGTGTATATTTAAATCATATTTATAATATAAATTATTGTGTAAATTTTACAGAATTATTAATTATTCTTGTCTTTTGATACA
Source organism: Aradophagus sp. ZL-2020 (assembly GCA_022817685.1). Classification (NCBI taxonomy): domain Eukaryota; kingdom Metazoa; phylum Arthropoda; class Insecta; order Hymenoptera; family Scelionidae; genus Aradophagus; species Aradophagus sp. ZL-2020. Next base: position 2,963 of record JABFOV010002105.1, on the reverse strand, counting down.
AAATTATTATACTATGACGATAAATTAGCATATTTTGTGTCGCCATCTTCAATTTAATTTAAATTGTTAAAATTTGTGTATTTTGTTGCAGTCTGCTTGAACATTTTTTTGTTATTATTATTTTATGCTTTTAATAACAAAAATAAAAATGTATAGTTTGCTACATTTTTTTTTATTTTAATTCTCTTTTAATTTTTAAAACACCATTTTTTCACTCGCTAAATGTTCCTAATATATTCAATTACATAAGATAAAACAAAACTAAATTTATAGAATCAGAATTTTTCATATGGAAAAATACACTAGTTCACAAAAAAGTTATAGTGGAATTGTTGCTTTTTAAATAAAAAAAGTTAAAATATTAGCTTCAATTAATTTTCAAATAATCAGTGTTTGGGAACTATTATAGCAAATGAACTATAATACACTTTTTCTGCCAGTAATGCAATTGCACGCTAAAATTTTTCTCTGAATTGAAACTGACATTAATGTGTTTTTTTTATATGTATATTGAAAAAATTATTATAAATTAGTTTCGTTTATAAAAATATTTATACAAATATAAGATAAATATAGAGTACAAGGCGAAAAAGGCTTTACAAGATTTACTAGAAATATCTTAAACCTGATGTATAAATGCACATATTGCAATGAATACTAAAAAATGATACAAACTTTCTCATCTGCTCTTGTAAAAATTCTTTTGAATGTGATAAATATCACGACATTTGACCCTGGATGAATTTGTAACATTTCTTGGTATTTATTACAATATGTGGTACACCAGGTTTACTCAAACTTTTAGTAAATTTTGTTAAATCTTCTTTCTCCATGTAGACGTGTTAATTTAATTTTTAAAAATAATTGTTGATTCACGATCAACAATACGAAAACAAAATTCTATATTGACAAAATAAGCACAACTCTTTATTAAACATTTAAATGCTTCCCCTCCCCCTCTCTTTTTTTAGAACATAAAATTGCAAACTGTCATTCATAGATAAACTATCTACTTTGTAAAAATTACAAAAATTTATTTGGTATTGTAATTTTCGTAAATCTAATACATTAATAAGCAATAAGAAGTGCTCCATTTAATTGTCTGACAAATTTCTAATTCTAAAGCAGCAAAAAAATTATAACCAATAAATATGAGTTTTTACAAAAAAACAAAAGTTGTATTAAATAACACTCAATTATGTTCGCCTTTATTTTAAAAATGAAAAAAAAAAAAAAAAATAAAACTTCGACAATTAAGTCATAATTTATTTTAATATTTTATTTTATTGAAATTTGTTCGTACAAAAAAAAGAACAAAAAAATGTATATATATATATATATAAACTGTTGCAATTATTTCAAGTGATAGACTTAATCTGACGCAATCATTTATTGTGCAAATTTTGTGGGATGTTTTTCGTAAGATTCTCATTACGAAAGGTACGTCTTAATGGTTATATGTAACGTATGTGTTTTGATACAACAAACTTGTAGTAGTAGTCTCAGAGATTCCTACTTGTACATTTATAATCTACAATGATGAAACGTAAAGTGTAATGTAGCCTAATATTTCTAGATTGCTTACTTGTAACATGTGACTAGAATGTTATTTTTATTTAATACTGTTACATGTAAAAAAATTATAAATAAATACTGTGCATATATTATAAAAATGGTATATACCGGTAAAATGCTCAATTTACTGTATAGTAAATGTGCAACGTTTTACTATATTAAACAGTAATGTTTCAATTTTACCATGTATATACCACTCTTAGTATTTATAGCATATATAGTAAACATACATATATATACATGTATTATCATTTATGATTTTTTTCTTGTAGAATCAAATTGTTTTGTTATATAATATTAGAAATAAAATTTCGAAAAGAATTGTTAGTAGAACAAACAGTCAAAAGAAGTTAGAGGAATGTAAACTCTGATCAGTTGTGCTGACATTCAGACTTGAGTTGCTTGAATGCCACCAAGAATGAACTGGAGTGACAGTGTTCCATCATTTTCTCAGTATAGCGAAAAGTAATGTACTGGTTATTTTTACTCGACATAACAAATTGCTGTCTCTAAAATTATAAATTATGTATAAAAAGAAACGAATCGTTCAGATTACGATTTTTCAAATCATTATATTCAATATTTGATTTTGACTTTCGAGACCTTATGTGCTTAAAGATTCTGAGGCTTATCATTAAGAAAATATAATGATAAATGTAATTAAACAAAATACTTTGAAGTGAAAAGAAGAAACAATTAATATAAATATCTAGAAACGAAAATATGTGAACTCAAAAATAATTCAACGAAAAATACTACTTGTGGCAGATCGACCATGTCGAGTTCCACGTCAATTTAAGGAAACTGTCACAAAAGGGAATCGCAGAATAGAATGGACAGTCAAGACTTAAGAGGAAAAAGTCACATGATTTATTATACAATTTCGTTACATAATTAACGGGCTTTTACAATTTTACAAGCAAGCCGTTTCGGCAAAACGCACAATACATTGTCTCTAGTAACGTTTCATAAATGTAGTAACGTTCAGAAAGACATTTATGTACGTGCCTACCCTACCAAGATATGCATTAGCCTAATTGTCGTCGTAATCCGCCCGGGGGCCACCTGATCTGCCGAAAATTTACTTCACTTATGATAAAAAACATACTAAAAATTAGAATATTATATATACTAGAAAAATGTGAATTATTAAAAAATGTTGAATAGTTTTTGTTCTAAAATTTAAATGTTTTATGCATTGTAATTTATAATTAGCAATCAAAATTATTTGTAAATGTAAGAAAAATTAATGTTACAACATTTCATTTGAAATCACATGCTCTGCATAAACAGTGGATATATATGAAAATGTATGTGTTTTATGTATTGTAAATAATAAAGTGTTTACTTGATTCAGATATTAATAGTGTAAGTGAAAATATAAAAAA
>JABFOV010002104.1:0-21373 GCA_022817685.1 Aradophagus sp. ZL-2020 | reverse complement strand
AGGTTCGAGTGTGTATGATCCATATATAATTTAGACCCGAATCACACATAATTAGACCCAAATCGATATTTTTTTCTATATATGAAGTATCTGACTTGAATATTGCATAAAAAGGTCTATATATGATCCATATATAATTTAGACCCGAATTAAACAAAATTAGACCCAAATAACACATATTTAGACCCAAATCGATATTTTTTTCTAAATGTGGGTTTTATGTGAGTAATAATGAATTTGGGTAAGAATTATATTTTTATTCCATATCAAAGTAAAATTATGAATATTCCTTCAACAGTGGAATAAAAATTTATTCCTTTATTCATTTATTGCGGAATAAAAGGAATATTCATTCTTTCCTTAATCCATGTACATGGATTGATGGAATATTCCAGTGATTTATTCCAAAAACTTATGAATAATGAATATTCTTATTCATTATTCCCGGGAATAACGGATTGCCGAACCCTGGTAACAATATTTTCGATGCATTTCAATATTTCATGATATCACGATTATTGATACTTGTTAATAACTGATAAATTTACCTTTAAAGAAAAAATGACATATGACGAATCAACTGGAAAGTGAGAAATAAACGTGATGGTCAAAATGAAGAACTGACTGACTTTTAATAATAAGACGGTTTAAAATTTGAAGCTCATCTTTTCAGAAATCGAAACAAGCCCTTCCTTTTTTCTGGCGGTGGGGCCATCAGCATTGGCACTTGGTTCTTATGTGTTATATGGATCTGAAAATAAATATATTAATAATATTAGTAATAATGTAAGAAGTTTTTACACATATACAAATACAATGAAATACAAATTGCTTGAATACATCAACTACAATCGAATGTACTAATTCGGAGTATAAAAAAAGTATCGGTAATCGTTGAAATATTTTTGTTCAAAATTAAAAATACATCTGCTCAGACGTCATTTGATTGATCGCGACCTTTTACTTTTATATTTCGTTTAGCCAATTCACTCAACAGCGGTCATTTGCTGGAACTTGAAAGTCTTGTGCGGAATTGACAAAAAATGTGGATTAACTTAAATTGACGGACGGAAAAAGTTTATCCGTTTGACGGCACAAATGTAACGTACCGTGCAAGGGCCCTGCATCCAGGGCTCTCCGTCGATTTGCATAGGAAATCTCTTGGCGGTTTTGATTGTAATGCTGCTACATTGAGCGAGTCGTCGGCCAGAATTACGGAGACCCGTTTTCACTTGTCCCATATGCAAACAATTCTCCAAACCGATTACTTCTATGAGATTGTCTCCGATATCTGTAACAGTTCCAATTTAAGGCTATTCAATTTAACAAATTGTCTTTCCAACAAAAGATCTTTTCCCTTTTATTTCTGGGAATTCAAACTATTCAAAAATTGAAACTATTATTTCGCTATGCATTGACTACTTTGTATAAAATCATTCGGTGAAAAATTCTATCTAGAAATGTGGAGTGAAAAAAGAAATGTACCGTAATTCCGTAAATTGTACCGTAAATTTTTGTGGATAAGAAATAGAACATTTTTTTACAATATTTTGTAATTGTATTTAACCTTGACTGTATCACTTATGTACATGAACTTTTTACTGATGTATAATTTATTACCAAGTATTTGACTATCACGATATGACTATAACGTCGGTTTTCACTAACAAACTTTACCCTGAATCGCGGCGGTGAGATCGACGGAATTGAAACTGCTTGTGCTGAGTTCCTTGTCAGGACGTTTCTTTCGTTTGCCCAATCGATGCCTCGTGTGGTGTTCGCCCCAGAGATTCGAGCCTCCATGCGTGAATGGAATGTTCAACAAAGCGACACCCTGCAGAGACGGACCGTGAGCTAAATCCAGTGGAGTGCCGTCACACTGAAAATGTCAATCATTGCAATTAATTTGACTCACACAAAGGCAACGACAATAAAGTCTATTTTGCTATGAAATTAATAGTTCATTAATTGAAACATTATTAATGTTATTAAATAAAATTCTAATAGATCAATTGAAAAGATAAATTAATGGAAACGAATATTTTTTATAGTTATTGGAATATGTCAGATGAAAAATGGTTATTGATTGTAACAAGGCAAAAGTTGAGAGGTTTGAGATTGTGAGAAAAAAGGCGCACTCACGATGATTTCGAGATCTTCGTGGAGGTTTTTGCAACTTGCGGCGAATTGTTCGGTAGTGGCATACTCAAAGTACCAGAGTTTATTTTTCATTCTGCTATTGAACTTTTCAGGGTTTTTCTCACGCTCAAGATGAAACTTTACGCAAATGGCTGCGTCTACGCCGACGGAAAAATAATTATTGATTATATTATAAGGAATACTGTCTTGATTTGGCTTTTTCTCTTCCGCTTGATCTATCACTTCAATCTGCCACCGGTCCATCATAACTGGTGTCGCTTTTTCAATTTTCTAGATAAATACAATAAATAAAAAATATATATTTATAAACATACATTATTACTATTAAAGGAAGCATTTTGTTTCTATCAATTAAAAGTTAAATTCGAGGAGGAAAACTTAAATACATCAACTGAATAGTATTTAAGGATAAAATTTGTATTATACCTTAAGTACTTTATATACGGCTTCTCCCTCGTAACCTCCACCCCAACGAAGACATCTCGCTAAATCATTTCCAGTACCAAGTGGAATTACACCAACGGCTGGCTGTTTTTCAAACTGCACTCGATCTACAAAAGTATTTGCGTAATTATATATACTAATATTTAAATATATATTAATAGTTTGATATTGATTAATACTTTCTTTGTATATTTATTCACTTTTCCAATCGTATATTTTATTTGTAAACTAATTACCAGTATTTTATTGATTTATTTTCATTTACATATTTACAGTTTTATTTCTTTTATGAATAAAATCGATATTTATAAAAGGATAAGAGGATCATGTTTTTAATTATTTCAATACGCTCAAATAATTCTGGTATAAAAATAAAATAATTATTTCAGAAAAAAGGAGATACCTCAATTTATTCTTTAATAATTTATTTATGTAACATTATTTAACAATACATTTTGATAATATTAACTTGATTTTAAAACTTTTTTTTGTATTTGTAAGCAATCGAATAGTCATCAAACTACAATCTTTATATTTCTTTTAATACTGGATTATACAACGAAAAAGAAAATAAAGCAAAATACAATTTCCTAGAAAATTTTGTAGGCCACCTTTGATTTATAAACAGTATTTGCTCCCAACGGCAAATCGAAATTTAATTTCTTCCAACTGAATTTACAAAAGTTTATGAGATACGGCGCGAACATCGATTCCTTACCCATCGTTTCCAAGACCCAGCCTACGGTTCCGTCACCACCGCAGCAAATCACTTTGAAGTTTTCCACATCTTTGAACATCTGCAGACCTTGCATCGGGCCACCGATCGCCAGGTTGTGTACTTGTCGCGGGTTCAGTATGTACTGAAACTTTCTCAGCATACGCTCGCCTTGTCTCCCACCGGATTTCGGATTGATAAAAACAAGCAGTGGTATCGTTCCCGGAGGTGGCGTTATTTGAAACGACATGGCCGGTTGCTGATTCGATGAATTGCCCGAACTCAAAAAGCCAATCTAAAAATACAGCTTGAATTATAGTATAATTGTGGAATGAAATAATCGCTTGAAATTAACATTTTTTTTCACGTTTATTCAAAGTACTATGTCAGCTCCTGCTTGTACGTCTATCTAATTAACTTTTTAAGTATATTTTATGTAGAAATAATTCTTATATTCCATAACTTTCATCTACACTGAAAAATATGTCGGAAATTTATAAAGGAATTCTAAAACTTGATAATGTACTTTGTTGCTTATTATTTACCCATCCTTTTAAGCGGGCCATAGTGATTAGTCATTACGATTCAAATATCAATCACACCAGTGGGTTCAGGAAATAATAAATCTAATATTACTTGCGATAGTTGACAAATTATGTGACTATTGTTCCCTTGTAAGTGCTCTGACAAAGTTCACAAACTTAGAGAAATCAAGTTTAGTCCACAAAACATGCATAAACTGATTTCGATTCGCCGGGAGCCATTCAAGTGTAGCGGAAATCTGATTTCAGGTATATCGGCGACTGTATTTGGGATGAATTTCGTAAGATGTGATCGATTTTTAAGACAAATTTGACTTTATCTTCTTCACAGTCTAATTATCAATTGTAGGAGGTATTTATCCACATTTCATCACACAAACAACATCTTTTCAGCACATATAAAAAAATGTAAATTATTATATAGTTATTATATTCTATACAAAATAATTGACAAATTAAACAACTAATAAGAAATTTTTTATCCATAAAAATTATAGTTTAATGAAAACGTTGAAAATTATATTTTTTCTTTAAAATATGTTTTAAACTTTTTAGCATAACGAACTGTTAAATATTGATGTAAAACTTTGGCAGCTGATTACAATGTGGTGAAACTTCTATAGAAACAAATAGGAAAACTTGTGCGAAATTCATTTTGGATAAGTAAACGTTTTATCAATGCTAAACTTTTGCCAGGCAGTGGACACATTTTGCTGAACTCCCATCAAACCACGTACTGAAGTCATTCCAAATTCATTTACGACCGTTTTTTCGGTGACAAACTTACCCAAGTAACAGTAACAGCAATTTCAACTAACATTTTCAAACGCGATACAATGCCAAAAAGTTATCAAATAATAACAACGACAAATAGATCGTAATAATCGTAATGACAGTTAAAATAAATCAATAAATAATCAATAAACAATTAAAATAAAATAACCGTTAAAGAAATAATACTATTCTATTAAGACAAAACTTAATCGTCTGTTAAAGCCATGGCTGATATAACGTATGTACAGTTTGAATGTCTCAAGCCAGGCGATAGCAAGTGAATTTTCGTTGCATTGTAAAAAAAATAGGGAGTTACGGTTGGGGAGTGGAAGTGTGAAATGTTTGGGAATCAATAATAACACTTTTCGAGATTCTTTACAACACTGTATGAAGTGATGTAAAATGTAACACCCCTGAAGATGTGCCGCTTATTTCAAATCCCTAAAAAGTTCGGACAACTCCTGCGGAGAGCTACAGCAGAATGAGCATGCACCTTGAATACCTTGGCGGCGTCGCCATGTGTCGTGTAGGTCGCGCAGCGATAAGTTGAGGTTATGAATCACAGAAACGCGTGCGGAAGATTCGTATTATCGTTAATTTATTCGATCATGCTGTGCATGATCAGCATTATCAAAAAAAATTATTTCAGATATTTTCGCAATCTTCACATTTTTAAGTGTGACGTAGTTCCATGGAATTACCCATATATTTTCTTTATATTTCTTTTTTTAATAAGTAATTATTTCTTCGTAAATACTTTTTCATAGTTGCTTTTTTTATATGAATTCAATGTTATTAATTAACTACTATTTTAAACAAAAAAAATACAATCTTTTAATTTTTATTATTCATAAAATTATGCTTCTTTTTTCATAAGTTTTTTGTTACTATAGTTTTGTTACGGATTAAAACTAATTATGCATGCCGTACTTTAGTTTCGGTATGGAACGAAACTAAAGTGCAATTAGTTTCGTTCCGTATTGAAACTAAACACACATTACCTGTTTAATTTCCATACGGAACGAAACTAAAATGGATTTTAATAAATTGTTTCGTTTCGTTTCGTTTACGTTTGCCATCCCTGGTTGGAATCAACACTTTTTCCACTCCCTCTAACATTCCATTTTTTACAGTGATTAGATTCAAGAAGGCGTTTTTTTTTTTTTTTTTTTTGGTGACCAAGTGTAAGATGTGTCTTTGTAAAAAATAGAATTAAAAAATTAGCATACGACAGATATAATATATTTGTAATTATCTTTATTATCTTTATTTGTAATTATCTTTATGATGCGATTATCTTTTAAAGATAATCGCATCATTCGATGAAATAGCAACATTTGGATTTCAGTGGACAAACTTTTTTTTTAAATTTAAATCGTTTCTTTTTGCGATAGTATAAGTCTTCGTACTTTGTGACAATAAAGTAAAATTATTCTATCAGATTTGACCAAAGATTGAGAAAGTATAACTTTGTTTTCCATTTCAACAAATTGCATAAATTGAATAGAAATAACGAAACATAATCTTCTTACCGAGCTGACTGACGATGAATCCTGGCCATGTTTACTGCCTCGTTTGCTATCTCTTGAAAGCGACCTTTGTCGATCCAGCACTACCGGACAAATCGCCGTAGGTGGCAAAATGTGTACAGCTTGCTCGCCGAGAGTGCACTCGGCACGTACTTGTGAAACGCATTTGTTGTGCAGCTACAACATCGAATTACGATTAATTATAAGCTCCAAAGATCACACGCTTCTTTAATATCCAAATAGCATTTCACGTTGCCGTGATGGTTTACATGATATGTAAATTAGTAGTTACAAATTTTCATGTGTTTATCAAATCAGGCTCTTCTGTCTCTTTTGGCTCTTTTTGATGAATCGTCATTTTAAAAGTATGAATATTCAGAGTACATTAGTTTTGTTATACAATTTTTGCTAAATAAATTTTTTATTGTTGAATATTTTAATTCGAATTACATTGCGAAAAAAAAATTAGTTACATCGAATATATCAATCACAAGTGTTTACTTCTATTATTTAGGTAGTGATTTTAATAACACTACTCAGTAACTATTTTTCATGAATGCAATTTTCAAAAATTTAATATAATAAAGAATAATTTATGGAATTTTTCATTAAAAAATATACCGTAATTTGACACCAGCGACAGTGTAAACCAGTGATGCCGTTGTAACTTTTGATCGTCTTCCTGCACTTGGAACACTTTCCATGACAATTGCCCTCGACCCAATGATGAACCATTGTTTGTGACGTTTTCTTACTTTTTACATATGTCGCTATACAAGACGCTGGCGCTCGCTGGACACACCTCTCGTGGACGGTATATTTACAGACTAAAAAATATCAATATTCACTCAAGTTATTGAGAAAGTGAATGCCATACATTTTTATTATTTTTTATAAAAATTTTGAACTTTTGTTGTAAAAATGTATAAAACAAATTTTAAAAAAAACGAAAAATTATATTCATTTCTTATGAATAAAGTTTGTAATAATCTGTATGAATTTCACAATTTTCTTAAAACATCTTCGCTCTTCCTTCCCTTGCTTATTTAGCTTATTTTTAAATACAAATTAATGTTAAGTTTGTTGAGAATTGCTCCCCTCTCGACTAAGAAACATAAAAACTAAGCTTAATTTATGTATCTGGATAAGTGACACAAACTCACAAACACAACAAAGTCCCTTTTTGCCGAGTCCTACGAGCATGTTGAGGCAGAGATTGCAGTAAGCCGGTTTATTGAAGTGCTTTAATCTCCAAAGATGATTTCCGTCTTCCTTTACGTGAGAATCCAGCCCCAATAAAACTAATAGAGGAATCGTGGTTAGCCCACCTCGTTTCCATTCCTCCAGTGACACCGTACCATCTGCGTCGTAATCGATTTCTATCATCATATCTTGTAGGATCTGCGTGAAAAATTAACGCGAATCAAATTTCTATCCTCGGAGTTTAAACATCGAAGATGTTTTAAATCTTCCTGGCCGGGAAATTTAAAGCAACTTTTTCTTCCTTGGTTGTTTTACAATTCATGCATTTTAATTTAGTTTCCTATTTTATTTCCAATTAGTACAAAAATAATTCTTCATCTGATCCATAAATTTATGCTATTTACGTAATTTTTTGCAGTCTGATTCAAAACGAAGATAATATCTATCGAAAAACCAAATTAGGATTCAAAATGCTTTGTCAGATAAAAAATAATGTTTTTAATTTTTTCAAATAAAAGTTATACAAATTAAGTAAATAAATTTGTTTTCGCAATAAACTAAATGTTTTTTGATGAATAGTTGTTTTTACAAAAATTAAATTTGTCAAAAAGGGTGCGATTACATTATTATGTGACAATGGGCGCAGACAATAAGACGCAATTGAAAAGTGGAATATCGCGGGCCCGAGGTTTTTGGAATCTCACGAAATTAACTTTCACTTTGAAATCCAGTTCAATCGCGCGAAACAAACGTCCGCGTCGACCCAATGAAATTCGCTTTATTGCCTATATCTCCCGTACTATAAATAACCGCGATCATGCCGGACTCACCGGTTTCAATTCCGAGACATCCCAACCGAGGTATTCGGCCACGTTCATCATCTGGTTAACGATGCAATCCATCTCCTGTGAATGTAAAAAAGCGTCGTTGGAAATTGACAGAAGGCTAATTTGAAACTTCACACATGATATTGTTTATGAAAATAGAATATTGTGTTCATTTTCTTTCATTTTCTATTTATTGTTATTGTTGTCTAAATAAGTACAAAATATCAATAAAAAAATAATAATAAGTATGTAGCAACTATGTAAAAAAATAAGAAAAGATTAACATACGAATACTTAATTTTTATTGATTTATTCACATCTTGAGCCTTTAAATTAAATGCTATATCATAAAGTTCATTTCTATCAAAAGGAAATGTGGTCGTTTTGAATATCGCTGTTTTTTATTCTTGGTTGCCTCTAACGCAAACGGAAAGTCTGTTTTGAGATGGATTAAATGTTTAAATACTATAGTGATAGATCGTTGCGAAATTCGCGACGATACGGGTGATTATGGACGTAGACGAAAAGCCAATACTCATTGTTAACATTGCATACTGTTGTTTGATTATTGAAAAGTTAGCATGTAGAATGCGACGCATGTTGTGGCTTGTTTGATCAGTAATTCAGTTTAGTTGAACTAATAACTTCGGACTTTCGTGTTTTAAACCGAATCGGTTTAATCATTTGTTTTCAACAAAATGTTCAGAAGAGTTTATCGTTACCTTTAATGATGTTTAGTATTAAATGATATTCTAATCTGGGATATCGATATCATTTACTTATTGGTTCCTTAATCAAACTTCTTTTTTAACTAAATTAGTTAAATAGTAACTCACGTTTGTATCAAGCACTCCGTTTCCATCGGTGTCGTACAGTCGGAACATGACTGAAAATAAAATTACAATTGTAGAATTGTACTATTAATCATGTAATAAATAAATGTAGTTAATTTTACAATTTGATTTTTTATTGCATTAATATGTATGATAGTGTATTATTATAAATATATAAATATTATACAAGTAATATATTTTTAGAAAATAACTATTCGCATATCATTTCAACAAAGAAAAAAAATTAAAAATTGAATTCAAAATATGCATTAACTTATTTTACGCATCTAGGCAGTTTGATGAAGAATTTGAACTGTTCAACCTTTTATTCAGTTCTAAATTATACCTCTTTCGTTGCATCTGATTGGTCATTAAAGTGTAAGTTGACACATAAAGTACGCAAAAACACTCACATTCCAATTTATCTTCCGGTGTTCCAGCTTCCAGCAAAGAAAGATAACAAACGATATCTTTCAAGCTGACTTTCACTGAATGCACATCTATAGAACTCTGCTTCCTAACGAGGTGTCTCATTTCTGAAAGTGGAAAAAGAAAAGGATACATGCTTAAAAATGTTCGGTTAAAACAAGTAAGACTTATATGTTTACGAAGATATTAGTTAGTTAGAAGTATCGACGAAGAAAGTAATCAGAAAAAGGGTATTTAAAATTACGAAGCTGCAAGCATTACGAAGTTGCATACGTATTGATTTTTTAAGATAAGTAACGGGTTATTTTACGTTTAATTTAAGTAATCCGAAAGAATATATTTTAAGAAAATTCCTTTTTTATGCGAGTTTTTCAAGAGTAGTAAATGTAAAACGCAGTATAACATGCGTCGAATATAACAAAGATTAATAGCAATTATACACATAATTAAAGATCAAATAGAAATGCGAAATAATATCTCATTTGTTCAGGTGCCCGTTACTCGGCAGCAGAAAAAGGGATGTCTTTTTTGAAGTGATATTGTAAAATATTTTGATCCATAAAGCGCAAGCCGGTCAAGTTCGTTTCATCCCAGCTGACTTGGTCTTTTGTTAACGCTAACAAATTGAGTAGCTTTTAATTAAAAGACGCGGCGTAACGAAAGCATAACAGAGGCCGTACGAAAAACGTCGCCCGATAATTCACGCTGGGTAAGTTTGTGTCTAAATCGCCTGCCTTGGTTCACGAGATTTATGACAAAGGATTGCATTCTGTTTTGACCGCTCCGCTGCGCGAAGCACTACGATCCGGCTGGAAAGCGATTTCTTTAACCTTCGATCCTCGATTATAAAAACAAATGCAAAGAAACTCAAAGACAAACCATTAACACTACCTGTTATTAAAGCGAGTAACCACTGTGGCGGGGTATGAAACGTTTGTGCCAAATGAAAAAATTTTTATAAATTCATAAGTTAAAATATTGAAGTGAACCAAACGGTAGCGTTATTGTTACCATACAATATTTTCCTAGAATATTGCATAAGATATAAACTGAACCTTGACTGGAAATAATAGTTTCGGGAAACAGTTTAGATAGCGGTGAAATTAACGTATTGCTCTTCTGATACGTATTTGAAATATTTATTGACATTAAAACTTGCGACATAGAATGGAAACAAAACTTAATCAGAAGCTTTGTTCTTTACACTTTATTAACTTCAAAGCATTTTATAATTAACAATCAACAATTAAAATGATATTAGACAATTAATTAACATTAGAAAAAAGACATACGTAAACAAAATTACAAAATAACAAAAGACATCCACTAAGTTATTATTTTTGTATTTTAAATTTTTACAAAACTTGTCAGTTGCATTATGAGCTAATTACTGTGACAAAAGTTGGCACGCAGCTCAGGATTTAATTTTTATTTCGCGGCGATAGCAATTATACGGCCGAGATAACGTGAAATTTACTACTGACTATTCACCATAACACCATCACTCACCACTGTGACAACACTTTAAACTTGTTAATGGAAAGTTATCGTGAAAGATGTGTATTACGTTCGAGCCCCAATTTTACGACTTTTATCGCCACTTCGAGCGCTTTTTCCATTTAAAAAACATGCTGCGATTTTACGCCACGTAAGCTCAAGCCTGACGTGAAATGGCAAGTAAAATTCAGGCATCTTCACAATTATTCACACGCCTGCAATTATATTTTCAATTTAGCTGGCACTTTTAATTTTTTATCAACTGTTGCATTTGCTAATCTATGTTAATAAAACAAAAAAATAAAGGAAGAAATAAATGAAGAAAATAGTGAATAAAAATTTTAATACATAAAAGTATAAAAAGGAAATACAACATTTCAATAAAATTTTCATTAACGCTGGGTTTGCCTCTTTTACATTAAATGAAAAATAAAGATACATTCACGTCAAAAAAAGTTCACAAATTTGTATATTAAACGAAGTTGTTGCAACAATTCAATCGAATTTGATTTAATATTGACACAAGTTAGATAAAACAGCAATCAAGCTTGTCCACGTTCGTATTGACAATAATTTAATTGCATTCCAAACAGTATTAATGTTTCGCCGATCGCCGGTGTACGCAATATTTTAAGCGACTTTTTTAAAGTCAAAATAATATTATTCGAATACTGCTATAAAAAATGAACAATTGAACTGTTTATTTTGCCAAAGCAATCAATTTTCAATATTTGTTTTATAACCCATGACGTGAAAACCTAATAAATTAATTTTCGATTTTCGATTCGAAGCGATTTTGAAATAAATTATATCTAAAAAGATTTATAATGTAATATTCAATTAGAAGTAGACGCATTTGTAAGTAGTTGAACTTTAACCACAAGATTTAATTTAATTATTTTTCTTTTCTTGAATTTATTTCAATACTCACTCACAAAAATCTTTACCTTCGTTCAAGAATCACTAAGTTTTGCTATGATTTTCTTCGATTAAAACCTAGTTGTATCCTACCAAGACATTCTTTCTAGGTTTAATCACTTTGTATCTTGGATCAAGGAAACTTTTCTTGACTCAAGAACATTTATTCTTGGCAAAACATCAAGATACATTTTGTCTTGAACCAAGAAAATTTTTCTTCACTCAATGCACTCTTTTTGTGAGTGCTACAATTTTCTTATTAAATTTTCATACAATAGTAATTTTTTTTCTTTACTTCTTTTATTGATTATTATTAGAAATAAAACTCTAAAACAACTCCCAAAAATGTTATTTTGGATTTTATACTGCAACATTCAAATTCTAAGGAGAAAAGTGACACATGTACATTGAATAAATCCATTAAAAATGTCAAAATCATGAATCAAAAATATAATATATGAATATAGAATCAGTAACAAAAACTTCATTTATTCAAAATAAATTTTTATTGTCTTTTATTAAGCAGCGCTTCCAACATTAATAGCATGGAAATTGGCATTGGCTCTAAAAATAAGTAATACGATTTCCGTGGTCTTAAGTATTTTCCGATATTGCTTTCTTGGTGGTCCCCTGAGTGCTTATAAATTCATGGTTCAAAGTTGGTCGGTAGAGTCTTATATCGTTTTTGCTGCACTTCATTTTTGGCCATTTCTACTTCCAAATACGCGCAAAAAAGATATCATGCCTAAACAGAATTCGAATCAAATTAACAACGTAAACAATTACATTTACTATAATGATGATAACAACAATTAGAATTCTTATTGTGTCAGGTGTTTATTTTTGGCGTGTTCTCACATAATTTTTAATACGCATTTTTATGACGATAATATTACGTTCATTGTCAAATCTGGATTACCGAAAAATGACTCTATCAATTTCGAAGCTCAAAACTGAAAAAATCTTTTTTGGCAAGAATTAAAAATCATTTATAGAAAAAGCCTCTTCATAGTATTATTTTCGACGTTAATGTATTTTCTTTGGTTCAAACCCAAAAGCACTGACTCAAGCAAATAAACGAATACGAACGAAGGAATGAACTTTTTGCGTAGAAAAAAAAAATTTCGTATAACAAAACGCGAATAACAATGTCGTACATTAGTAGCACCATTTTACCATCTAATTTCCCGTTATTGACGAGTAGCGAATTGTTCGACTTCCTGGAAGAGTTGCGTGACATTTGACTGTGGCTGGGACTGCTATCTGTGCTTTTCTTCTCCAATACGTCGTGACAACTGTAGGATGTGTGTGTCACCGTCAGCATGGGATGCACGCTTCCTACACAGAAGACAAACTTGATGTTAAAACTCAACACGACGATCGATTTTCCGATTTTAAGCGTTTCATTGTCACGTCTCGTTGCCGAAATAATAAATATCAAATTTTTCAGTGTCGACTGTCCAAATTTGTTTCTATCATTTTCACTCTTATTCATTAAACTTTAATTAAATCAACCACAGCAATAAAATAGCTGCAAAAAATATTTGATTGAAAATTAAATTAAAAAATTAAAAAAAAATTAAATTAAAAAAGCATTCAAACGTTTTGCATGGGACTATAAAGACCTTTTGAAATTAATATTATTTTTATTGTGAACGATCACTTTGACGTGTTTTACACTGTTAAGAATCTGGAACAAGAAAGGATCCGTTTTTCACTACGGAAATTCGACTTTCCGTAAATATTTACTTCAGGAACTCCATTTGGATCCAGATGTCCAGCAGGTCCACATTTTAACGGAGTAAAGTATCGAGTGTGCGCGTCACAAATGTTACTTTTCAAAACCATAGATGTGCTTTGAACCGTCTCATTGCACTGTTAGAATATATTTCTTATTGTATTTCGAACATAGTATTAAAATATTTTCTTATACCTACATTTAAGTAAACATTTATTACGTAAATGACCGTTTTGTTCACTTTTCACACTTTTTGCTGAACTCAAAAACTTGTTAACAAAATAAACTTTTTATTTATTATTATTTCTTTAAACATATGTTTGGTAAAAGAGCCAATGTTCAGTTTGAAATTAAGCGAATTAAATTGATATTGAATAACGTAACGTTTTTACGTCCCTTGGGAGCGGACATGAAAAGTTAACTATTCCTCGGGCTGTAATGATACTCGCGGGTGTAGTTTAAGGGCGACTTTACAGCTCTGGGGCGGTAAGTTTCACTACACCGTTCGTTTCTTCAATACATATAATAGAATACATACTTAAAGTATACTAATAAAAAATCACTGATTTTTAGAAGACATAACTTAATTCATAGATAACGAATAAATGAAAATGTCTTCGATATACAAAGATTGCCTTTACTTCCGTTAAACAAAAGTCCGTCAACTGGGAACCTTAAATCGTTATACAGGTATCAAATGTGACTGTACCAGTTCTGGCTCTTCCAGAAGCTTCACTGTCTGTTCTGTGATGACCAAGAGCTTGAAGTTTTTCAGTGAGTCCGTGGATTTTGTCGGCCAGGGAAGAAACACCGTGACTTTCAGAAGAGATGCCTCCAGAAAGACCTGTGCTGTTTACATTGCTACTTGAAGTCGTGTGCGATGTAATAGCTGCACAAGCTGTCGTCGACGAGAGCACCGCCATTTCCTGCAATTGTTTTTTTTGCTTCGCTTACATTTCTATTCAATATTGTTTTTTCGTTAAAAGAAAACGTCTGTGACGATTTGCAATAACCAATTAAGTGATCGTTTCTTTATATTCCAGATTTTCTGATTTGCTTTTTTCATTTAAAGAATTATCCCCGAAAATATTAGACATTTATGAAATTTGGTTAGTAAAATAAATCATAAATTAACTGTTAATGAGTCTGACGATTAATTTATCGCATATCTTCATACAAATCGCATAATCAGAATCATTGATTTCACGTTTTCTTTTAATTAAAAAACCTTTTAATCGCCCGAGTCAAACTTCATAACCGGAGAACTCTAATTAAAAGTTGACAATAAATCTTAATCCATTCATTCGACCCTCTCTTCTTTCTTAGTACTTTTGTTCTGAGTTTTTTTCAAATAAAATCAAGTAATTCACATACATAGACGTGAAAGTCTATAGCACAAACACCGAGTTACAAATATTGGGAAAAGCATCGTGATAAAAGCGATCGTTTCGAACGTGCAATTCCTAGGAGTATTGTGAAAGCGTTGCTGCCATTAGTATAATACGTACTAATTAAGCTTTACATGAAGCACGACAAATGCAAAGGCTTTCCCGTAATTAAAAAATAATATCCACAAAACAAGTCGCGGATAGTGTAACATGCTTCGTTTTTTTATTTCCTTTATTCTTTTATCTTTCAGCTGATATTTTTAGCTCGTTCAGTATACGCGATAATTTTGTCGCAAGTGTAAGGCATAAATTTACGGAGGTACCGACGTAAAGAGAAAGAAATTATAATTATAATTAACATTAGAAAATCTCGAGAAAGACGATAAAAAGATGAATAAATATTGACTTACCTTGAAAGCTTTGCCATCGACGCCTCGTGGCACCTTTTTAATAAACGAAAGGAATAGGTGACGCGAGAGGTCATCCGGGGTAGAAACTTCAAGATACGTGTCCAGAAACTTGCGAAAGCCATCGTAGTCGATGTCCTGAAACAGTGACATAAAAAAATTATGTAATTTAAATACGACGTAAATTATTTAAAGACACATTTGATTCAACAGCACATCAAGTAACATTTCGTCTGAATCCAGACAAAAACGTTAACGACTCAAAGTTTGATGTGAATTTTTAACATTTTTTGAAATACAATAATTTTCGAATAAAGTGTTGATGTATTAAAAGAACATTTATATTTCTCTTTCTTTATTTTTTTATTATCATTATTTTTTACAACGTATTCGATAATAATCAGCCAGAAATATATTTTATCCAAAAAGATGAAGTATTAATTAGCTCTAAGTTTACAAATCGATAAAAATTTAATCTCGCCGAATGTTCGCTAACGAAATTTGAATGCGAAAATAACAATCCAACTCCCAGTCTTGTTTAAATTAAACGATTTCTCGCTGGAATCGTGTGCGAATGAATAAATTATAAAGTAATCGAAAGAAGGGAAGTATTTGGCGGCCGAACGGCTTTTAATCTTCGCGAGAAGCTAACTTCCTAGAACAATTACGCGTGTTCGAAAGTTGGCTCAGAATTTATCGTCCATGCGCATTCCAGTCACTATCGAATTTATTTTTAAGAACTGTTTGACGGTCAATGGTAAGTATGTCTTTTTACCTAAAATGACAGCTTTTTTTACACATCATTTATAAACTTTAATCTGGAAAAAACTTATTGTTATTGCACAATGATGGCGCTGTTTCACAGAAGTTTCACACCATACTTAATCATTTCTGAAACATGATCATACTGCACGGAAAAAGTTGCAAACGACACACGATTGACTCGTTTGCCGATAGTCGATTGAATAATATTGACTGGAACAGAAAATTGATTTTGTATGAAAAATTATAAAATTTGTCATGCATCGTGCAACTTCTACGAGTTCAGTCTCTCGGTTTATTAATATCGAAAATTCGCATCGTTTTATGATCGGAAAACATTTGTTAGATTTAAATTGGCCAACTAATGTCTAAAAACTTCCGACTGTTTTTACTGTGCATGTCTCATTCTTCGCCATTTAATTTGCCGTGAAACCTCTTTTCGGAATTGCCGGGCCAAGTGTATTACCAGATGACATATGGCAATATTATGACAGAATGCGAGCAGTTTATTAAAACGATAAATTTCATTGGAATTCGTTTCGACGGTTCATTAAATATGAACATCCAATATATTCTGTCAAGCGAATACCAGAAAGATTATGTTGGACGTATTAACGACGCGGGTAATTATTGAGGTGCAAATTTCAATTTACATCTGTATTTTATTAGATTGAAAATTCAAGTCCATTGGATTTGTATAACATATAATTGAGCTTGGTTAACAATTACGTACGCTCTAATCATTCGTCCAATTATGATTGTGCATCACAATCACCTACTCTTCAATGTTATTATATTAACTAATTCATTTATACTTAAAATAATACGTTAACCATTAAGTACAGAAAGTTGACGATTTACAAGCAAAAATCAGCTAAAACCATCATAATGGAGTATTTGACACTAATTTATTAACAAACTTGATATTATTATCAATTTTTTTCACTGTGTATATTAACAGATTAGTTTAGGTTACATTGTTGTCTGAAATAAGATTAACTTCGTCTTTAAAATCGAAATAATTTATGATAAACGTTATAGCAACTTTTAAACTTTTCAGAATCTCTTATCTTGATTTTATTCACGCGGATCGATGGAAAATGAAATGGAATAACGTAACAATATTTCAAATTTATTTTATTTCTTTTTGTTAGATGCATAAACGCTGACCCGATATTCGCTGAATTGACTTTCTCATTTCTTCGTCGAAACTCGCATTACGAGAAACCTTTATGTATCTGCGCGAAAAGTAAAGTTAAGATTTAATCGGATAAAACAAGCGCAAACGCGGAAAGAATTCTCTGTACGACTCTTTCCGAATTCACGAGATTACGGATATATTAAATGACTTTAAATTACTCATCCATGTAATTTAACATTTAAATAAACAGAATTAGTCCGCAGAAAATTGAATTTCGCCTTGCTTTCCATTTTTTCCATAAACCATGTATTGCTCAACTTAATTCAATCTCGTTTTATGTATAATTTTCAATATGACTCCCTGTTATATTTATGGCAGACTAAAATAAAATTGCTAAACAAGCATGACAAAACTATTTCAAAAAAAGCGATATGTATTCGCAGTGTCTAAATTATTGTTTGATATTATTTTTCATTGAAAAATATCCAAATTGTGAATTTAAGGTTTCTAACTTTCGAAAAATCGTAATCTTTAAGACCTTTGCACTCGAAAAGAGAATTATTTTAAGAAGAAGAGGTATGACGAAATAATTCATATCAGCAATGTAGATTGGTGTAACTTTCAAAATGTTTCAAAATTTTACTGACAAGTTTAGTATTAAAACTAACTTTATATTATATTGAGCAATAAAATTAAACTTTAGAAAAAATAATGAGAGAAATGTAAAATTCTAGTAATCTGGTTTAAATTACTGCCTACTTCATAAACTATAAAATGAGATCACTTGGATTTGGATCTTCATTTCGATTAATCTATACTTACATTTTTAACAAATTTTACAAACATAAAACAAATGTTTAAAAGTAATAAATACTAACAAAACTAGCACTGAATATTAAAATTCTTTAATTAAAATGACTGCACATTTATAACTTCTTTTTTTCCCTCGCTGTCCACTCTATCGAAATAATTAATCTCCCCTTGCGACCCCCGCTTTCCCTCTTACTGTCGACTTAATTCATTCTCGGATTAATTAAAACAGTAAAGACTATGAGCGCTCAAACGATCAATCATCCAATCTACTAAAGATGACTGCGTGGCAACGATTGAACAATTTTGATGTAAATTTCAGATTCGACGGAAAACTGGGGTAGGGGGAGGGGGCGAAGGACTCCACCGGTGTCATTCAGTCGCTTTGCCGCGCTGACCCGGTTTCCTTTGCAGTCCCTGGAGTGTGATGACGCGGTCTCCGCGGTGACGTCATAGTTACCCGAGAACGTCATCCGCATCCCTCACCACGTGCCCTAGTGTGGCCATTGAGCGTCTCCCACCTCCGTAGCCAAAGCTTAATGACCATGTTCTATCCCATTCACGCGAATATTTCTTTCATCTCGGGATTCGCGCATTAAATCAGGCCAATCGTGATACTAGTAAAAATGTACAAACGTTAGTCTGCGCCACTTTACTCCGCACCTCCCACCCCGTCTGCCCCTCTACGCGGATTACCGCCTGTCATTTCCTGCCGAAATTGCCACTTTCGATCATTTTTCATCGGCCATTAGAATTGACGGCATTTTCGACGTTTCATTAATCGAAAAGTGGATGAATGAAAAATACATTTGCCGTTCTTTTTGCTCATTTTTCGTGAAATTTTGATTAACTGAAACGCATTTCCTTCCTATACATATTACAGTCAATATTATACCGAAAAAAATTAATTCCAATTTTGTTGTACATTTTTCCGACAGTGAAAAATCACTAACAGATCAAATTTATAATCCCGTTTTACCATCTTTAATTAAAATTACAGTTATCTTTCTGATGACAAAAGTCAAGCGATTTACGTTTATGTGCAGAAAATGTTTTTCGAACAGTACTGAAGTTCAAATCTGATAAGGCATATTAATGAGTTGATTTGAAGAGGCATACTTAGAATATGCGTTATAAAAAAACATTATATTGTGTTTAAAAATGAAACTTTACTCCATTTGAAAACGCCCTTTTTTGTATACTTTTAAGCATTTAGTTTTTACTGTGCACGGCTCGAAAATTTATTCCCTTTCACTGATTACTTTTTTGAACAAAAATCATTATATTTGCTCCAAAATTAATACTTTGTATTAAATGCCAATTTCGCGAACATTGTTCTCAGTGGAAATGTTCGAATATGAATAGGTCGATATTAAACGTTATCGTTGATTATATGAAATTATCATATCTGCAATCGCGAAATTAATAGAACAGAACAGCTAGGTGAATACAAGGAAAATAGATTAATCAATCTAAGACTGTAGCATTCGACGTATATGATTTATCGCCTTTTTCGTGAATTTAAATCATATTTTCAAGCACACATAGTGCGTTTTTTGTGCAGCTGGACATTTTTGCATGCTTATTTAAAAAAGATTGCCAAACGTCGATGTCGTTCAATTACTTATTCAGCGTCGTAGCTACGGCGATCGTTAAATTCGATTAAGCGGGCCGCGATAAAAATATTCGTCGGGACGCTCGCTTTTTGAGCGACGCCTTTTATTGCACACATTTTGACCAGGATTAATCGACTCCTTTTATCGCGATATTTACAGCCTTTTTCGGCCATTATCCCGAGCGTCTTCCCCCTTTCATCGCCACGTCATTTGTCAGCGTTTATTGAAGAAATGCGTATCATGGGCGTTACGGTTCTTTGAACTTTCGGAATGTCACAATAATCGCCGACAAACGTTCCCAGGAACATTCTTGCGACCTCAGCAGTGGCAGATCAGCCAACCAAAGTGATGAACGATGAAAAGCGATAGAATGTGCAAGAAGTTTAGCACGAAGATAATATAAGAAAAATAACTTAAAAACATGTTTTTAATTTATTTGCCACGCAAACAATAACATATATTCAAAAATAAGGTCAATTATTTATAAATTTGTCACAATTTTATATGATTACTATAAATCGATTGAATCGCGAAAATGTACAAAATGCAAATACGTCTTTAAATTAAATGATAACAATAATAGACTTTTTTTAGACTTTTTTTTTTAGACTTTTTTTAATTCAAATATTAGGAAATATCACGAAATAATTTATTGCAATTAAAACGTATTAGTCATTTACTTGATAATTACAACACTCGATTCATCTTCTACATAATCTGAAGAAGAAGCCAATATCGTCATTAAATCACGTCGTGTTTATAATGTCTGAACTTGACGAACAATTGCTAATCCTTATATTAAATGGTTTTCATCTACTTAGGCTTAAGCTTAATCACAAACAAACCCGTTTGTTTTAAGTTTCAGCAATCTCAGTTTATCAAGTGAATCTGTGACGTTGACAACAACAATTTGTCGTGAAATCTTTACTCATAACAATAATGGCCGTCATTATGTATCATAGTATAAAGTTTCTTATTGTCATTACTTTTTATTATAACTGTTTTATTATAACTGCCACAGAAGATGTAATATAAATTTTACATCTTGGAACAAAATTATTAAACAAAACAAAAAAAAAAAAAAAATGAAAAGCTATCATATAATGTAACAAAGTTTTTTTGGCCACATGAACCTGCAGTAGAATTACGTGAACAAAAGAAAGAAAAAATATAGAAATTTGCTAAATATAATTTTTTATGAACTTTTTTCACGAACGAAAGATAAATGTAATTTTAACGAAAGACTATAATTCCGCTGAATGCTATTTTGTGCGTAATCAAACTATAAAATTCTACAAAAAAACTCACACAAAAAACAAAACTACCTTTTCTAAAAAAAAAAAAATATGTACCACTGGTATCCCGCGCAGAAAAAATTTGTCGTTGCCAGTACTGCGGATAGTCCAAAGCCACACCCTACGCCACGTTGTGCCAGGCCCTTTGCCACAGTGTGCCAGAAGCACTGCCACATAGAGCCATATGTTAAGCCACATATGCAACGTATGTGGCGAATGTATTGCTTTTGGCACAGAGCCACACCATGTCCGCAGGTTATAATTTCACTGAATACACGTGGGTGAACGTGTGGCCAATATGTGGGCAAAGAAATTTAACCGATCGCACGTACCGCTATAGTACCT